>JAJJMB010017633.1:2813461-2857479 GCA_023531105.1 Papaver atlanticum | reverse complement strand
GTGCACTTCATTGGTCATGCACGGAACCTAGCCAGACTCGGGGCTATCTATAGTAACACATAATTAAGACAAGAATACTCATATTATTATTAATAATCAGCCATATCTCGTACATTTTGTTATTATGCATAATAGGCTTTTAGCCATTTACCGTTGGTAGGAGTATAGATTCGAGATCCATTCATCTGTTTGAGGTAGTAATATCCGCTCTCCGCTGCTTCACTGATCATATAAGGGCCTTCCCAATTCGTAGCGAACTTTCTTTCCTTTTCATTTCGCTAAACGTACGTAGCAATTTTCATGACTATGTCATTTACAAAGAAAGTTCTTTCCTTTACCCTCTGATTGTAGTATCTTACTGTCCGCTTTTTATTCTTGTCCACAAATATTTCAGCCTTAGCTCTTCGCTCTCCCAAAGTATCAAGATGGGCAAATCGACTAACCTCGTCCGGAGTGTTGAGGTTAGCCATAGCTACTCGTGCTGAAGGGATAGTGATTTCCGCTGGTAGTATTGTATCTTCCCCATATACCAAGGAGTATGGCGAGGCTCCAGTTGAACTCCTCTTGGAGATGCGATATGCCCAGACTGCAAGCAGTAGTTGTTCATGCCAACTCCGGTGATGATCATGTACCAATTGTATTAATATTCTCAACAATGTTTTATTAGTAGCTTCCGCCTGTCCATTCCCCTGAGGGTAATAGACAGTTGAAGTATGAAATTTAATATCGTATTGATCCAGTAATTCCTTGACATATTGGTTAACAAAGGAAGTCCCATTATCCCAGCGGATAATCGTCGGCGTACCGAATCGACATATGATGTGTTCTTTAATAAATTCTACAATAGTGGCTCCGGAGTAATCACGAAGCGGAATAGCTTCTACCCATTTTGAAGAATACTCAGTTGCGGTGATAATATACTTATGTCGTCCGGACGAGGTTGGACTTATCTATCCAATGATGTCGAGTCCCCATCTATGAAAAGGCCAAGGGGTAACTACACTGTGTAGTAACGTGTGTGGAGCGCGGATTAGTGGTTCGTGGCTTTGACACTGCTGGCACTTCTTAACGTGCTCGGCTGTGTCGAATTCTATTGTAAGCCAGTAAAACCCTCCTTCGTATAATTGTAGAAATAGTTTCCTCATACCTTGATGCTCCGCATTATGAGACGTAGTCATCACCACCTCTGCTTCTTATTATGACAATCATCGCAGTACCGCGTCCCCGTAACTTTTCCTATAGAGGATTCCTTCATGCATAAAGAATTGCCCAGCTTTCCGCTGAATCTTGAGCGCATCTTGTCTATATTTCGATAAACGTTCGTGCTGAATAAAATTTATTTACGGCGGCCTCCAATCTTCTATTTCTGCACTACATACCTCTGTTTGTTGTGGAGGCGCTTAGAAATCTTTACATTTATCTTTTATTATCACTGCTTGAACTGCCATACTCGGCCAATATACACCCATCCTTTGTAGGCGGCGATATAATGGAATTCCTCCTGTCTGTCCGCAGGATTCTGTGTGAACACGGCTTAATAGTTCTTGTGCTTCTATCTTTCCCACGCAGTGAGATAGGCCCCCCCCGGGTGTTCGATAGTATAGCGCTCCTCGTACTATGACGAATTGCTTTAGCACTTTAGTGGGCAGCAGCTGTTCGTCCGCCTCTCTAGTTAAATCCTCAATATAAGCTGTCCTCCAGTCATCCTTTTGTTCAAAAGCCGCGTCTTCCTTCCATGTGCTCGGTAACGCCCTTTTCTTCACTACCACTGTTCCTTCATCTGCTTCATTCAATTGCATTTTGGCTGCCAAAGTGGATAATGCATCCGCATGGCGATTAGTTGTTCTTCCCGTGTGCTCGATGACAGTACTTCTTCTATTTGCTATCAATTCTTGAACCTCCGCTCGATAAGGAGCTAAGTGGGCCTCTTTCACCTGGAAGTCTCCTGATATTTGACTCGTGACCAGCTTTGAGTCTCCTTTTATGTCTATTGCTCCTAGATTAAGTTTTTCCGCCATACGCAACCCCGGGATTAATGCCTCATATTCCGCTACATTATTGCTGCACTCAAAGTCTAACTTGAAGGCGAATGACAGCAAGTCCCGATTAGGTGTTTCGAAGACTATACCAACTCCTCCATGGGAACCGTATGATGACCCATCAAAGAACATTGCCCATCGTTTTTCTTCCTCGACTTCTGCGATTTCTCCGGGTATTTCATCACTTATTTCCATCATATCTGTTCCCGGGAACGCAGCCAACAGATCTGCAAATGCTTATCCGCTTACTCCCTTGGACCGCTTGTATTTTAACTCAAACTCGGACAACTGCAATAACCATCGAGCTATCCTGCCGGATAAGACTGGTTTGGTGGATAGATAAGCGATTGGGTTAGCGGTTGCTACCACTATGGTCTCATGAGCGATAAAATATGATCTCAATTTCTGTGTGGCATAAATAAGCGCTAAACATGCTTGTTCCGCCATTGAATATATGAACTCCGCATCTCTGTATCCTCTGCTGATATAATGGATCGGACATAACTGATCATTACCGAGATCCCGGTCTAGCAACGCTCCGATTTCCATGCTAGTAAAAGCTGTGTATAGGTAAAGAGGTTCGCCTTTGACGTGTGGTCGCAAGACTCACGCGCTAATCAGACATTCCTTAAGCTTCTGAAAGGCTCGCTCTTGGCCATCCCCCCATTCATATGGTGTGTTCTTTCTTTAATAATGGTGAGAATGCGGACAACAACTGTGCCAATCCTGGAATAAATATCCGGACGTAAGAAATTCTCCCTATAAAATTTTGCAATTTGTCACATTTGCGGGCGGTGTCATAGTAGTTATCGCTTCCAACTTGCTTGGATAAATTTGTATTCCTTTGTTTGTGATAACGAATCCCAAAAACCTTCCGGAAGTGACACCAAAAGCGCATTTGAGAGGGTTCATCTTTAGGTGATGAAAAAGCGGGGGTCTAACAACCTCACCCAATATTTCGCTCAGCAATCTGTATGGACTAACTCTAATATACTTACAAGAGAATCAACTAGATAGTTAGACTCAATCTTATAAAAAGTATATCAAAGAGTTATATCTCAATCTCTTAATTCAATCCGCAATCAAATAATAATTTGCGAGCCCGATTGAATATAAGAGAGGTAACTTGAACGGTACCAAAGACCAATATTCAAGGATCAATAAATTTCAATGAACAACCAAAGGTTGGATTTACCAATTGATCTATTCAACTCACAACCTGTGATATTTCAATTATATAACAAAATATAATGCGAAAAAGAAATAACACTCCAGAAGTTTTGTTAACGAGGAAACCGCAAATGCATAAAAACCCTGGGACCTAGTCCAGATTGAACACACACTGTATTAAGCCGCTACAGACACTAGCCTACTACAAACTAACTTCGGTATGGACTATAGTTGAACCCCAATCAATCTCACACTGATCACAGGTACAGTTACGCTCCTTACGTCTCTGTTCCCAGTAGGATACAACACACTTGATTCCCTTAGCTGATCTCACCCACAACTAAGAGTTGCTACGACCCAAAGTCGAAGACTTTAATAAACAAATCTGTATCATACATAAAAGTCTACAAAATAGAGAAATCTGTCTCCAACAGAAATACCTAAAAGTTTTTGTTTCGTCTTTTGATAAATCAAGGTTAACAGGAACCAATTAATAACCCGGACTTATATTCCAGAAGAACATCCTAGAATTATCAATCACCTCACAATAATCTTAATCGACTAGCGAAATAAGATATTGTGGAATCACAAACGATGAAACGAAGATGTTTGTGATTACTTTTCTATCTTTTCAATCGGAGAAATTAATCTCGAGCAAATTTTACAATTGTACTCAAATACGATAGAAACAGCAAGATCAGATCACGCAACTACAAAGAAAATAGTTGGGTCTGGCTTCACAATCCCAATGAAGTCTTTAAGTCTTTAACCTACAGGGTCTCGATAGAAACCTAAGGTTAAAGGAGAATCGACTCTAGCTTATACAACTAGTATCACACAGGAGGTGTGGGGATTAGGTTTCCCAGTTGCTAAAGTTTTCCTTTATATAGTCTCCAAATCAGGGTTTGCAATCTAAGTTACCTTGGTAACAAAGCATTCAATATTAACCATTAGATGAAAACCTGATTAGATTCAAGCTTGACAAAGTGGGGGTACAACAACCTCACCCAATAATTGGCTTAGCAATCTGTATGGACTAACTCCAATATACTTTTAAGAGAATCAACTAGACAGTCAGACTCAATCTTAATAAAAAGTATATCAAAGAGTTATATCCCAATTTCTCGATTCAATCCTTACTCAAGCAAATAGAAATCTGTGAGTCTAATTGAATACAAGAGAAATTAACTTGAACGGTACCAAAGACCAATGTTAAAGTATCAATCAATTTCAATCAACAACCAAAGGTCGGATTTCCCAATTGATTGATTCAACGCACAACCTGCGATATTTCAATTATATAACAAAATATAATGCGGAAAAGAAATAACACAGACAACAGAAGTTTTGTTAACGAAGAAACCGAAAATGCAGAAAAACCTCGGGACCTAGTCCAGATTGAACACACATTGTATTAAGCCGTTAAAGACACTAGCCTACTACAAACTAACTTCGGTCTGGACTTTAGTTGAACCCCAATCAATCTCACACTGATCCAAGGTACAGTTGCGCTCCTTACGTCTCTGATCCCAGCAGGATACTACGCACTTGATTCCCTTAGCTGATCTCATCCACAACTAAGAGTTGCTACGACCCAAAGTCGAAGACTTTAATAAAAAAATCTGTATCACACAGAAAAGTCTACAGAATAGATAAATCTGTTTCCCACATAAATACCTATAATTTTTGGTTCCGTCTTTTGATAAATCAAGGTGAACAGGAACCAATCAATAACCCGAACTTATATTCCCGAAGAATAGCCTAGAATTATCAATCACCTCAAAATAATCTTAATCGACTAGCGAAACAAGATATTGTGGAATCACAAACGATGAGACGAAGATGTTTGTGATTACTTTTCTATCTTGCCTATTGGAGAAATTAATCTCGAGCCAATTTTACAATTGTACTCAATACGATAGAAATAACAAGATCAGATCACGCAACTACAGAGAAAATAGTTGGGTCTGGCTTCATAATCCCAATGAAGTCTTAAAGTCGTTAACCTACAAGGTCTCAGTAGAAACCTAAGGTTAAAGGAAAATTGACTCTAGCTTATACAACTAGTATCATACAGGAGGTGTGGGGATTACCTTTCCTATTTTCTAGAGTTCTCCTTTATATAGTCTCCAAAACAGGGTTTGCAATCTAAGTTACCTTGATAACAAAGCATTCAATATTCACCGTTAGATGAAAACCTGATTAGATTCAAGCTAATATCTTTCAACCGTTAGATCGAACTTTGCTTGTTATACACAAATGAAATATACGTCATTTAGGTTTATGTAACCGTACCTAAACGTGTACAAGTCGTTGGTTCAACAGTAGTTAACCAAATGGTTAGCCATATAAGCACTTTCATATCAACCTTATTCATCTTCACCATAACTAGTTAAAATGACTCAAATGAACTAGTTCAAGAGTTGTTCAATTGCTTAGATCTTATAGAAGTATACAAGATACAATCGACGCAAAATAGGTTTTGATTCACTCGAATCGATTAATGAACTTTATAGCACGGTTTGTAAATATGCATTCCTTAGTTTATATAAGTTTAAGTTCACGAATAAACCAATTTTAGAAAGTAACACACTTAAGTATGCGTACGGGTATGCATACTTAAGTAACCGGATTTGGGTTTGTTTTGGTTTCCAAACTCAGCAGAAATTCACGGACGTGAACTTTCCGCCAGTATGCGTACGGGTATGCGTACTTAGGTAACCGAATTGAGTTGGTTTTGATTTCCAAACTCAGCAAAAATTTACGGGCGTGAACTTCTGCCAGTATGCGTACGGGTAGGTATACTTACCCAATCTTCATAAACCATTTAGTACACACACAAGTATGCATACATTTGGTTACCGGTTTTGGACTTATACACTAATGCGCGAACACATTATATGCTTATATCCAAAGATGGTTACATAATCTAAACTCTTTAATTCAATCATTGAAACATTCTTAAAGGATGTTAAATAGAGGTTATTTACACACTATTTTTCATCAAAGCAATTTTCAACATATTGAAATAATCAACATGACTTTTGTCACTTGTTAAGATGAACTTGGCCAAAGCGAAAGCTTACCAACACATATTTCGATAAAAAGATAAGCGAGATAAAATCGGCTCGAAATAGCAAATGTGTATAATCGAAGTCTATATTGCAATAAGACTTTTGTCTCAAGATAGGAGATAGAGTAGATAGACTTTTTGAGTGATAGATAAGTTCAAGTCTCCATATACCTTTTAGTCGATGAAGTTCCACCAGTTCCTTGAGTAGTTCTTCGTCTTTGTATGATGATCGTCGTGGAGTTTAGAGCTCAACTACACTTTTTATCCTAGTCCGAGACTTAGCTATAAGTAAACTAGAAATCAAGACTTATAGTTTTGGAAACTAAACTTGATAACATGCTTGAGATAGCAACTCTTGCGAGTTCGACCGAGCAGTGCTCTAACAATCTCCCCCTTTGTCAATTTTAGTGACAAAACTATAAATACATATGGATTACAAAAAATAAAATTTTCAGCTTCTCTTCCACATGCATGATCTCCTTGGTTCTTCCACATTACTCGAAATCTTCGTCACTTCCAAGTACTCCAATGATTCCAAAGGTTGTAAGTTCAGCATCATCGTTGTTGAAAATCAGTAGCCATAACAATGAGAAAACAAAAGCTCTCAATCATTGTTACACAGTGTCATAGTATTATTACACAACATCAAAGTTCAATTGTATCACAACTTCGAAAATAATACTATGGTGATATGTATCACTCCCCCTTAATCAATACTCCATCTCACATGGAAACCACTCCCCCTTACATAATGATCCGAAAACCATATGTATTTGTAGTGTGAACTACACATTAATTCTCCTCCTTTTTGTCAATGAAATTGGCAAAGATACGAAAAATAGTGGGATCCTAATGAAATTTCCATAGAGACATTTCATGACCAAAAGAAAGCACATATCAACTTTTTAGATGCAATCAAATAGCCGAAACTAAATGCATTCATCAAGGAGGTTATAAAGATACAAGATAACCCCTTCAATATTCCACAGCCGCACTGCACTCCCCACAAAGATTTGGTAATAAAGCACAAGTTCAAATAAGAACTCTCCCCCATATAATGTCATTCCCGAAAGAAAAACAAGAGCGACCTTACTTTCACAAGAAAAGAAGGATTTCTTTGGACATTAAAAATCACATAAGAATATGAATTTGTATCCAAAATACTCAATTGAATTAACCACAAGTGAACCCATGATTAATTCAACCGGAATACTCAACTAAATTAACCACAATAGAACCCATGATTAATTCAATTGGAAATTCTCAACATAAGAGAACTTACGGAGCCACACAGTATATACATAAAAAAAATATGGATCAGGGAAGATCAATACTACGGAATAAACAAAGATTCATTCTATCTTCCATCACTATTTGCACAATGACATACAATAGAAATAATCTTTGTAAACAAAAGCTCATCCTTTCTTCCATCAATATTTGCATAATGACATAAAGGGCTTAATTTTTGTTTTTGTCAAAAGTTCATTCATTCTTTTATCAATACTTGCATATCGACGTACGAAAGACTTAACTTTTGACCACGTATGGGACAATCATAATTCACGGACACAAACACACATATCCCATAATAAATTGCAATATATAAAACCATAAAGATTAATACTGAAAAAATCACCTTCCAAACAAACTTTAGAATTTAAATAAATAAATCTAAAAATATTGAAGATGAAAATCGTCTGACATAGCTATGTGTAATCACCATAATGGCTATTCCAAACTCTGGTTATTCTTCTTAAAAACACAAGAATAAAATTCTCATAAGAAGTTTCCTAGACATTGAAACCTCTGAAAAATTCTTTATCATCCCCGAACTCCTTGTCGTCAACAGCCATAGGAACATATGGTTCGTGAAGAAAGGAGTCAATTCCAACAAACCTTCTAGGTTGAAGATGTCGAACCAGGGCCTTTTGAATCTCTAGAGTTCTCAAAACACAAGCCTTTATTTGCTGAATCTCCTTTCTTGTCTCCTTACACTCTTTAAGAACATCAGAAAACTTCTGAGAATTTGAAGGAACAGCCCTTGGCTTCCTCATATTCCTTCTTTTTCTTTTCAAAGTTGGATGTAACAGAGATCTCTCTTTTTCCTTCGTGATTGATGGCTTAACAATCATATTAACATCTTTTCCATCAGAAGACATGATGCTTGGAGTATCCATATGAGAGGAAATCATAACTTAAGTCTCAACAAGCAGTCTTGAGATAAAAAAGAGTTTCAGGGAAGGAAAATGGAATGTAGGGTTACGGAACCTTTATACACTTCAAAGGATTCATGTACGCACAACTCTTACCCTATAAAAGGCAGAATTGTCAATTTTAACCCTCTTTTATTTATTAAACAGGAAAGTCCTTTCCAATATCAATTAGATATGAAAAGCGACATGAATTCCAAATTTTACAATGCTCTTAGAGCAAAAACAAAAGAAACACAAAAAACAACTAAAGAGTTTTCTTTTCTTAAAGCCTTAGGTATGCAAAATCTTGTCTCTTTTAATCAGGCACATGAGACAAGATGCACTAACCAACACAATTTAAGTTGTGCTGGGATGAACAATAATTTTTCCATCACATCCCTTTTAATTAGAATTCATAGAACCCTGTTTCTCATAGTTTTTAGACCATAACTTTCTTTCCAATGGTCTTGTCTTATCCTTGGAAACTAAATTCTTTGACGAATATAAAATCTTACATACTTTTGCGGTCTTTTGAACAAGTTTGAGCTTGTTTGCTAATCGATTTGCTCTTCATTGAAGTTTGTTGACATATCTTAATTTGTGTTTGTACTTGTAACACTTTGATAGCTCATGACCCTTGAGCGAAAAATATGAGCATGTCAACCTGGAATATGATTCAGGTATCCAAAATATGCAAGCTGCTAGACACAAGGTAGAACCTGAAAAATTAGACAAAGAGTTTCCAACGGAAAGGTCAATTTTTTCTTCCAGATCGGTTAGTTTTCTTCTGAAAGAATATCAAGATTGATGTATGTATTGCTACAATTATCAAAATAAATATTTTCACAAAGAAGTGCAACACTTGACTTTTCGTCTTCATTAGAATCATAGTTGTCATACATTTCATCAAGAGTTGCAGCAAGACCTTTGTTTCCAGTGTATTTCTTTCGATTTGGACACTCATTTGCAAAATGACCAAAATCTTTACACTTAAAGAACTGTGGCATATCCTCGTCATCATCCTCGTCAGCATCCCTATTTTTAGGAGGAATGTGATTGTGAGGTTTAACTGACGATCTGAGTTTGTCTTTGGAGAACTGTTTACTTCTCTTTAATAGAAGATCTCTAACCTGTCTTGTGATCAATGAGACTGACTTGTCAAGATCTTCATCTGATGAATCAGTCTCAGAAAGATCATCTTCAGAGATGCAAACACTTTTACTTTTCTCAAGTAATTTAGTGTTCTTCTGTGCTTTAAAAGCAACATCCTTCCCAGATTTGGATGTATGCTCATGATCAAAAATCTTTAACTTCCCAACCAGAGTGTTTCTGGAAAGAGCATCAAGGTTATTTCCTTCAACGATGGCATGCTTCTTAGAATCGTATCTAGATGGCAGCGATCTGAGAATTTTCATCACAATGTCCTTTTCAGGAATGGTCTTACCCAATGCAAAGGATGCATTAACAATTTCAAACACTTTGTGATTAAACTCATCAAATGAATCTTCATCTGCCATACGAAGGTTTTCTGAATCGGAATTTAGGTTTTGAAGCCTGGCTTCCTTTTCACTGGTATTCCCTTCAAATACGATTTCTAAGATATCCCAAGCATCTTTAGACCGAGTGCACGTAGTCACATGGTGCTGAAGATATGGGGTAATGGCATGTATGACGGCATTCAAACCGTCGGAATTTTGCTTTGCAGCAAGTATCTCAGCAGCGTCATATGCACAAATATCTTTCGGTACGATTGCATCTCCTACTGCCACAACAGGAGAATCATAGCCATTAACTACATAAACTCATGATTGAAAATTACGCATTTGAAGAAAGGAACGCATAGAAATTTTCCACCATAAGTAATTTGAGCCATCGAAAACTGGTGGTACGTTTATAGAGATAGCACTTCTGTCCATAGAGTCAGATCACTACAAACACAGACTTATAAGGTCTTAAACGTGTTTGCCTGCTCTGATACCAATTAAAAAAGTGGGGGTACAATAACCTCACCCAATAATTCGCTTAGCAATCTGTATAGACTAACTCCAATATACTTTTAAGAGAATCAACCAGACAGTCAGACTCAATCTTAATAAAAAGTATATCAAAGATTTATATCTCAATTTCTCGATTCAATCTTTACTCAAGCAAATAGAAATCTGCGAGTATAATTGAATACAAGAGAAATTAACTTGAACGGTACCAAAGATCAATGTTCAAATATCAATCAATTTCAATCAACAACCAAAGGTCGGATTTCCCAATTGATTGATTCAACGCACAACCTATAATATTTCTATTATATAACAAAATATAATGCAGAAAAGAAATAACACAGACACCAGAAGTTTTGTTAACGAGGAAACTGCAAATGCTGAAAACCCCTGGGACCTAGTCCAGATTGAACACACATTGTATTAAGCCGCTACATACACTATCCTACTACAAACTAACTTTGGTCTGGACTGTAGTTGAACCCCAATCAATCTCACACTGATCCAAGGTACAGTTGCGCTCCTTACGTCTCTGATCCCATCAGGATACTACACACTTGATTCCCTTGGCTGATCTCACCCACAACTAAGAGTTGCTATGACCCAAAGTCGAAGACTTTAATAAACAAATCTGTATCACACAGAAAAGTCTACAGAATAGATAAATCTGTTTCCCACAGAAATACCTATAATTTTTGGTTCCGTCTTTTGATAAATCAAGGTGAACAGGAACCAATCAATAACCCGAACTTATATTCCCGAAGAATAGCCTAGAATTATCAATCACCTCACAATAATCTTAATCGACTAGCGAAACAAGATATTGTGGAATCACAAATGATGAGACGAAGATGTTTGTGATTACTTTTCTATCTTTCTTATCGGAGAAATTAATCTCGAGCCAATTTTATAATTGTACTCAATACGATAGAAACAACAAGATCAGATCACGCAACTAAGAGAAAATAGTTGGGTCTTGCTTCACAATCCCAATGAAGTCTTAAAGTCGTTAACCTATAAGGTCTCGATAGAAACCTTAGGTTAAAGGAGAATCGACTCTAGCTTATACAACTAGTATCACACAGGAGGTGTGTGGATTTACTTTCCTAGTTGCTAGAGTTCTCCTTTATATAATCTCCAAAACATGGTTTGCAATCTAAGTTACCTTGGTAACAAAGCATTCAATATTCACCGTTAGATGAAAACCTAATTAGATTCAAGCTAATATCTTTCAACCGTTAGATCAAACTTAGCTTGTTATACACAAATGAAATATACGTCATTTAGGTTTGTGTAACCGTACCTAAACGTGTACAAGTCGTTGGTTCAACAGTAGTTAACCAAATGGTTAGCCATATGAGCACTTTCATATCAACCTTATTCATCTTCACCATAACTAGTTCAAATGACTCAAATGAACTAGTTCAAGAGTTGTTCAATTGCTTAGATCTTATAGAAGTATACAAGACCCAATCGAAGCAAAATTGGTTATTATTCACTCGAATCGATTCACGAACTTTATAGCCACGGTTTGCAAATATGCATTCCTTAGTTTATATAAGTTTAAGTTCACGAATATACCAATTTTAGAAAGTAACACACTTAAGTATGCGTACGGGTATGCGTACTTAAGTAACCGGATTTGGGTTTGTTATGGTTTCCAAACTCAGCAGAAATTCACGGACGTGAACTTTCCGCCAGTATGCGTACGGGTACGCATACTTAGGTAACCGGATTGAGTTGGTTTTGATTTCCAAACTCAACAGAAATTCACGGACGTGAACTTCTGCCAGTATGCGTATGGGTACGTATACTTACCCAATCTCCATCAACCATTTAGTACACGCACAAGTATGCATACATTTGGTTCCCATTTTTGGACTTATACATGATGTGTTTTGTAGTTGTAGTGGTAAAATGATTCGTTGCTCGAACTTGTGAAGGATTTTTTTAGACTTAAATTAAACTCAACAATTCAAATAAGTTATATAAAAAATATAAAGAAAACACCGAGATTCTGGATTCCACCATTGACCAATTAAGTGATAAACTCTAATCAATATTCATGCAATTTTTTCTTTTAAAGTGATTCTAATATTTTGCCTCTAATAGATTTTTGAAATAATAGTTGTAAACACAAAGCATGAAACATCAAAAGTTTTAAAACCTAGCATGTTCCATCAAAACAACTCACAACTACTCAATAAAAATCAATTTTCCTATATTAGTTCTATGCAAATAATCATATAAAAATATTGCAAAAAATAATTAAAATAGAATTATACCACTTTTCATGGAACAATGGCTTCCTCCGTCGCCTCGGCTAAGGGGTTTAGCTCCTCATATTAATCATGTTCCCAAAATACATCTTTGGTGTTCAAAAATTGATTAAAAGGGAGAAAAGAGTATACTGTAGTCGCTGAAAGTCTAAAACAGAAGACTGAATCGTTCCTGAAAGGCTTCGGTGACTGCAGACAGGAGCGATAGAAGCTTTGTGTAGTTGAATATAAGACTGCTTCTCCCACTGACTCTATGGGTCTTATGTTCTTCGTCTTCTTCTTCTTCAGCAGCAGCAACGGGTTTTCTTCCAGTTGATTTTTCTCGCTTCTCTTAGGCTCTAAACTTCTCCAAACTCTCCCAAAATGTCCGTCACCCCTCCTGTGACTCCCAACAGCCTATATATACACATCCAATCCCAAATATTCCGCATAAATCCTGGGTTTATCTTTTTTTCTTCGTCCAAAAGTCCCGGGATTTTCTTTCTCTGCCAAGCTTCTCTACGCGTCAACTGTGACCCTACCACCTCTCATATACTCTCTCAAGACTGAATAAGGACTCAATACATTGCAATCTTAGCGTAGAATCTTCCCACTTCTTTTATAAACCGAAAATATCTTGAAAATATAAATACTCCCTGTTTTGCCTTGATCGAAGATATATCACGACTTTATCGAATCTGATCCACCTACAATCCCTGTTCCGACTAATCAAGTGAATCCCAATCCATCTCCACGTAAGAAACCTCTCCAACACTTCCCGGAACTTCAGAAATTCCGATAATATCTTCACCTTCTCTGTTTCTCTCCAACACGGATATACAGCCCAATCTACTCGATCCAATCACACACATCAACCCATTTATGCTCTAACAGGTCCATCCCATAAGAAATATGCAGTTGAATCTCTTTAAATCTTGATTGAATCTCGAACCTTAATCTGCAGGTGTGATGGTTTATTTTTTCCCGCCAAAAGTGAAATGCAAATGAAGGGGATGACCTCCCCCTATCCAGTCCCGTATGTGTTTAGTAGCTGTCTGGAAATAGGTTACCCCTTATCCAAAGTGAGAGTCCGAATAGCAAATGTCCTCCCAGGAGCCTTTAACAACTTTTCGAGCCAATTTTGCCGCAAAAGCCTATTTATCCGAAAACACCTACAAAGGGATAAAACACCATAATAAGTACGAAAATGGGTACTAACAATATACACAAAAGAGATGAAAATAGACACATAAATGCATCTATCAATACACTAATGCGCGAACACATTATATGCTTATATCCAAAGATGGTTACATATTCTAAACTCTTTATTTCAATCATTGAAACGATCTTAGAGGATGTTAAATAGAGGTTATTCACACACTATTTTTCATCAAAGCAATTTTCAACATATTGAAATAATCAACATGACTTTCGTCACTTGTAAAGATGAACTTGGCCAAAGCGAAAGCTTACCAACACATATTTCGAGAAGAAAATAAGCGAGATAAACTCGGCTCGAAATAACAAATGTGTATAATCGAAGTCTATATTGCAATACGACTTTTATCTCAATATAGGAGATAAAGTGGATAGACTTTTTGAGTGATAGATAAGTTCAAGTCTCCACATACCTTTTAGTCGATTAAGTTCCACCATTTCCTTGAGTAGTTCTTCGTCTTTGTATGATGATCGTCGTGGAGTCTAGAGTTCAACTACACTTTCTATCCTAGTCCGAGAATTAGCTATAAGTAGACTAGAAATCAAGACTTATAGTTTTGGACACTAAACTTGATAACAACCTTGAGATAGCAACGCTTGCCAGTTCGACCGAGCAGTGCTCTAACAAAGCTAATATCTTTCAACCGTTAGATCGACTTTAGCTTGTTATACACAAATGAAATGTAACTTCATTTAGGTTTGAGTAACCGTACCTAAACGTGTACACCTAGTTGGTTCAACAATAGTTAAACAATGGTTAGCCATATGAGCACTTTTAGATCACCCTAATTCATCTTCACCATAACTAGTTCAAATGACTCAACAGAACTAGTTAGAGAGTTGTTCAATCGCTTAGATCTCATATAAGTATATAAGACACAATCGAAGCAAAAACGATATTGATTCACTCGAATCGATTCATGAACATTATAGCCACGGTTTGCAAAAATTGCATACCTTAATTTATAAATGTCTTAGTTCACGAATAAATCGTTTTTAGAAAATAACCCACTTAAGTACGCATACCGGTACGCATACTTAAGTACCCAGATTGAGCTTGTTTTTAGTTCACAAACTCCAGCAGATCACGGGATGTGAACTTCCGGAAGTACGCGTACGTGTACGCGGACTAAGCTCAGGACATCCTAAACCAGTAAAGTACGCATACTTTGGTTCAAGGATTTTGGACTTACACAAGTATGAGTTCACATACAATGTTTATATCCATTCAAGGTTATATATTCAAACTCTCTTTTCAATCATTGAAACATTCGTAGAGGATGTTATATAGTGGTTATTCACACACTATTTTTCATCAAAGCAATTTTCAAGAGATTGAAACAATTAACATGACTTTCGTCCCAAGTAAAGATGAACTTGGCAAAAGCGAAAGCTTACCAACACATATTTCGAGAAATATATAAGCGAGATAAACTCGGCTCGAAATAGCAAATGTGTATAATCGAAGTCTATATAGCAATACGACTTTTGTCTCCAGATATGAGATAAAAGAGATAGACTTTTGAGTGATAGATAAGTTCAAGTATTCACATACCTTTTTGTCGATGGAGATCCACCAGTTCCTTGAGTAGTTCTTCGTCTTTGCATGATGAACGCCGTGGAGTCTAAAGCTCAACTACACTTACTATCCTAGTCGAGACTTATCTATAAGTAAACTAGAAATCAAGACTTATAGTTTTGGAAACTAAACTTGACAAACAAGCTTGAGATAACAACGCTTGCGAGTTCGACCGAGCAGTGCTCTAACAATCTCCCCCTTTGTCAATTTTAGTGACAAAACTATCAATACATATGTAATACAAAATAAATAAACTTTGCAGCTTCTCATCCACATGCATTATCTCCTTGATTCTTCAACATTACTCGAACTCTTCGTCACTTCCAAGTACTCCAATGATTCCAACGATATTCAAATCAGCATCACCGTTGTTGAAGATCCGTAGCCATAACAATGAGAAAATAAAAGCTCTCAATCAATTTTACACAGTGTCATAGTATTATTACACAGCATCAAAGTTCAATTGTATCACAACTTCGACAATAATACTATGGTGATATGTATCACTCCCCTTTAGTCAATACTTCATCTCACATGAAAACCACTCCCACTTACATAATGATCCGAAAACCATATGTATTTGTAGTGTGAACTACACATTAATTCTCCCCCTTTTTGTCAATAAAATTGGCAAAGGTACGAAAACTAGTGGGATCCTAATGAAATTTTCATAGAGACACTTCATGACAAAAAGAAAGTACATATCAACTTTTTTAGATGCAATCATATAGTCGAAACTAAATGCGTTCATCAAGGAGTTTATAAAGATGCAAGATAACCCCTATAATATTCCACAGCCGCACTCCCCACAAAGATTTGGCAATTAAGCACAAGTTCAATTAAGAACTCTCCCCCATAAAATGTCATTCCCGAAAGAGCAACAAGAACGACCTTACTTTCACAAGAAAAGAAGGATTTCTTTGGACATTAACAAATCACATAAGAAAATGAATTTGTATCCAAAATCTCAATTAAATTAACCATAAGAGAACCCATGATTAATTTAATCGGAAATGCTCACATAAGAAAACTTACGGAGCCGCACAGTATTTACATAAAGATATGGATCAGGGAAGATAAATACTGCGGAATACACAAAGATTCATTCTATTTTTCATCACTATTTTTACAATGACATATAATAGACTTAATCTTTGTAAACAAAAGTTCATCCTATCTTCATCAATATTTGCATAATGACATAATAATAGGCTTAACTTTTGTTGTCAAAAGTTCATTCTATATTTTATCAATATTTGCATATAGACATATGATAGACTTAACTTTTGAGCAAATATGGGACAATCATAGTTCACGAACGCAAACACACATATCCCATAACAAGTTGCAATATATAAAACCATAAAGATTAATACTGCAAAAACAATCTTTGCCCTTATAAGGTAGAATCAATCTTTTTCGCATGGATTTACCCCAAGAATATCTATCAAAGGCGTATAAAAAGATTTTTTGAACAAAAAAGATCTTACAAAGTCATTAACGACCATGCACCATAGTTCACAAAAGATGATTGTGAACATTCAAGAATCCCATAGCAATGCGTACTACTGCCCATTCTTGAACTTCCTTCTTTGTTATTCACCAACAATATTCCTGTAAAAGCTACAAATGAGCTTAGAAGAGTATTACTCCGATAATCCAAGTGCCCAAGTCCAAGAGAAGTAGAACAAGTGCGACGAAACGGAGCAAAACATCAAAAACAAGAGACAGGACAAAAACCAATCTTAACTCATCCAAATTCAATAATTCTCATCTCCATTTTGAAAGGAATTCAAAAAGGAAGAGAATGCGAAAAGAATGAGGTAATTCCGAGTTCGGACGAAGAAGTTACGGCCAAAACAAGTTTACTAAATATCAATGTCTACGGTCAAGTATGCATACCGATTTGCAAATGAAGTTTCATGACCTGGAGCAGTATGCAAACGGGTATGCGTACTAAAACCCCTGGATTTTGATTTTAAATGATGGTATGCATACCTGGTATGTGTACCATGAAGTCCAAACATCCCGAACTACTATTTTCAAATCCTTTTAGAAGAATCCAATCAAATTCTACAGCCTTACCGAACATAATCTGTGCGCCCCAATTCTCTTGCTTCCCTCACCGTATACATAGCAGGGCATTCCTCGGTGAGGATTCAATAACAACACACTCAAGTTGTGTTGAGGTGAGCAATGTCTTGCTCACCACAAGTGACTTTTGGATTATCATGAAAGAGATCGCTTTTAGAACCTTTCACATCCAAATCCATCTTTCCAAAGAACTTTTTAAGTTCCAACATCATAGATACTGCCTTCTCCATAGTCCTGGAATTTTCTAGGAGATCATTCCTTTTCACACTCAAAACATCATTGACTTTCTTTGGTATCCACTTTTGAGTGCGTTTAGGAACAATCGCAACCTTCTTCCCATTACTTTCTTCTAGAATTCTCGGAAGAGAATCGAATTGATTATTCTTTTGAAAGTTAGTCTTTCTCCAACTGGGAGCATCGGATCTTGTCTTCGCCTTTACGAAGTTATCCTTTTGATAACCGTTATGATTGTGAAAAGGATTCGTATGACGTTTATAGGCAAATCTAGGTTTATTACAGCACTGATTCCTTTGCCTAAAGGTTGGACAGTTACAACCTGTAACGTTAAGGGGATTAGTCTTAACATATGATCTTGGTTTCAAAACTTCTTGTGATGCCTAAACAAGAACATAATGAAGTTTCTCATTCCTTATACGGAAACGACATCTCCTTTCCAGGTGACCTTTATTTCCGTAATAGTGGCAAACATAAGGAACGTTCTTACCTCGATCCGTGTGTGCTGACTTTGGAGGTTGATATACTTTTTTCTTTTGAACCTTAACTGCCGATGAAGGTATTTCACTTTTGCCATCAGTGAAAACCTTTTGTTGAGAAGAATCACTAGCCTTGACAAATTTTACCTCTTTGCTAGTACTTGGAGCATCTATTCCCTTATAGCCCAATCCCTGTGTATCACGATGATTTTTACTTGTTCCTAGCATAGTGGTTAATTTGCTTGAACTAGTATTGAACTTTTTCAAGTCATCTTCCAACATCTTGATTTTATCAAGAGCAGCAGCTAAATCATCCTCAAAGCGTTTTTATTGAGCGAGATACGCGCCTTCTCTGTCATCAAAACTTGCTTGCTGAGAGTTAATCCTTGCTTCAATTTCTGAAAGTTTCTCTTCTAACAAGAAGTATTTTTGATAAGCACGATCACATTCAAGTGACTTTCTACTCAGGTTTTCATCGGTATCTTTGAGGATCGATTCGCAAGAGCGATTCCAACCATAAAGACCTCCGTAAATCCTTTTCAATTTCTTGTTTTCTCGACAGAGAGGAGTCAGAAGAGGTGTGACATGAGAAGTTGTAATCTTCTTTATTTTCAATGAATCCAAAAACTTAACATACTCTGAGACTTCCTCATCAACATCTCTATCAATATCTGAATCACCTTCATCAGAAAGTTCATCCAACTGTTCTTCTAGGCGTGTTTCCCAATCAACAGTTTCTACATTCAGAAAATGTTTAGATATTGATTTAGATGTGACAGTTCTCTCAGGTGAATTCAAGCTTTGAATATCATCTGGTAATTTCTGACCTGGTACGTTATTAAAGATAGACTCGTTCATAATAATCAGATTGCTACAAACACAGACTTATAATGTCTTTAAACGTGTTTTCCTGCTCTGATACCAATTGAAAAAGCGGGGGTTTAACAACCTCACCCAATATTTCGCTCAACAATCTGTATGGACTAACTCCAATATACTTACAAGAGAATAACCTAGACAGTTAGACTCAATCTTATAAAAGGTATATCAAAGAGTTATATCTCAATATCTTAATTCAATCCGCAATCAAATAATAATTTGCGAGCCCGATTGAATATAAGAGAGATAACTTGAATGGTACAAAAGACAAATGTTCAAGGATCAATCAATTTCAATCAACAACCAAAGGTTGGATTTATCAATTGATCGATTCAACGCACAACCTGTGATATTTCAATTATATAAAAAAATATAATGCAAAAAAAGAAATAACACAAAGACCATAAGTTTTGTTAAAGAGGAAACCGCAAATGCAGAAAACCCCCGGGACCTAGTCCATATTGAACACACATTGTATTAAGCCGCTACAGACACTAGCCTATTACAAACTAACTTCGGTCTGGACTGTAGTTGAACCCCAATCAATCTCACACTGATCCAAGGTACAGTTGCGCTCCTTACATCTCTGATCCCAGCAGGATACTACGCACTTGATTCCCTTAGCTGATCTCACCCACAACTAAGAGTTGCTACGAACCAAAGTCGAAGACTTTAATAAACAAATCTGTATCACACAGAAAAGTCTATAGGAATAGATAAATCTGTCTCCCACAGAAATACCTACGAGTTTTGTTCCGTATTTTGATAAATCAAGGTGAACAGGTACCAATTGATATACCAGACTTATATTCCCGAAGAACAGCCTAGAAATATCAATCAGCTCACAATAATATTAATCGACTAGCGAAACAAGATATTATGGAATCACAAACGATGAGACGAATATGTTTGTGACTATTTTTCTATCTTGCCTATCGGAGAAATTAATCTCAAGCCAATCTTACGATTGTACTCAAATACGATAGAAACAGCAAGATCAGATCACGAAACTACAGAGAAAATAGTTGGGTATGGCTTCACAATCCCAATGAAGTCTTTAAGTCGTTAACCTACAGGGTATCGATAGAAACCTAAGGTTAAAGGAGAATCTACTCTAGCTTATACAACTAGTATCACACAGGAGGTGTGGGGGTTAGGTTTCCCAGTTGCTAGAGTTCTCCTTTATATAGTCTAAAAATCAGGGTTTGCAATCTAAGTTACCTTGGTAACAAAGCATTCAATATTCACCGTTGATGAAAACCTCATTAGATTCAAGATAATATCTTTCAACCGTTAGATCGAACTTAGCTTGTTATTCACAAATGAAATGTAACTTCATTTAGGTTTGAGTAACCGTACCTAAACGTGTACACCTAGTTGGTTCAACAATAGTTAAACAATGGTTAGCCATATGAGCACTTTCATATCAACCTTATTCATCTTCACCATAACTAGTTCAAATGACTCAAAAGAACTAGTAAGAGAGTTGTTCAATTGCTTAGATCTCATAGAAGTATATAAGACACAATCAAAGCAAAAACGATTTTGATTCACTCGAATCGATTCATGAACATTATAACCGCGGTTTGCAAAGATTGCATTCCTTAATTTATAAATGTCTTAGTTCACGAATAAACCGTTTTTAGAAAATAACCCACTTAAGTACGCATACCGGTACACATACTTAAGTACCCGGATTGAGCTTGTTTTTAGTTCACAAACTCCAGCAGAAATTCACGGGATGTGAACTTCCGGCAGTACGCGTACGGGTACGCGGACTTAGCTTCGGACATCCCAAACCAGTAAAGTACGCATACTTTGGTTCAAGGATTTTGGACTTACACAAGTATGAGTTCACATATAATGTTTATATCCATTCAAGGTTATATATTCTAAACTCTCATTTAAATCATTGAAACATTCTTAGAGGATGTTATATAGTGGTTATTCACACACTATTTTTCATCAAAGCGATTTTCAAGAGATTGAAACAATCAACATGACTTTCATCACGAGTAAAGATGAACTTGGCCAAAGCGAAATCTTACCAATACATATTTCTAGAAATAGATAAGCGAGATAAACTCGGCTCGAAATAGCAAATGTGTATAATCGAAGTCTATATAGCAATACGACTTTTGTCTCAAGATAGGAGATACAATAGATATACTTTTGAGTGATAGATAAGTTCAAGTCTCTACATACCTTTTTGTCGATGAAGATCCACCAGTTCCTTGAGTAGTTCTTCGTCTTTGCATGATGAACGCCGTGGAGTCTAGAGCTCAACTACACTTACTATCCTAGTCTGAGACTTAGCTATAAGTAGACTAGAAATCAAGACTTATAGTTTTGGAAACTAAACTTAACAAACAAGATTGAGATAGCAACGCTTGCGAGTTCGACCGAGCAGTGCTCTAACAGGTGATACTTTCTGCATCTATCGAAAACGCGCTTCAGGTGATCCAGATGATCTTCTCGCGCCCTGGACTTTACTACAATGTCATCTATATATAATTTCATTATCTGATGCATCATATCATGAAAGATAGCGACCATCGCTCGCTGATAGGTGGCGCCTTCGTTCTTCAGTCCGAAAGGCATCACAACATAGTAGAAGTTCCCATGTGACGTCTGAAAAGCTATTTTATTAGCATCCTCCGCTGCCATTCTTATCTGGTTATATCAGCTGAACCCATCCATAAAAGAGAACATGTCATGCCCGCACGTGTTATTCACCATTATGTCTATGTTTGGCACTGGAAAATCATCTTTGGACATGCACGATTTAGGTCTCGATAATCAACGCAGCATCGGACTTTTCCATTCTTCTTCTCCACTGGTACAATGTTAGCTAACCATACGGGATGTTGGATTGGTTTGATAAATTTGGATTTAAGTAGCTTCTCCACTTCTTCTTTGATGGCGAGTTGTATCTTTTCCGGAAAATTGCGACTCCGTTGTTTAACAGGCTTGTATTCGGGTGAAACGCTGAGGTTATGCGCGACCAAGCTACTATCCATGCCAGGCATTTCATCATACGTAAACGCGAACACATCTTGGTATTCGTGGAGCAACTTGATCATCTATGCCTTTTCGTCCCCTTGCAAATGTTTGCTGATGCGTACGCAACGGGGATTATTTTTTGAGCCAAGGTTTATTTCTTCTAGTCCATCAAGCGTTGGGTCGACTTTCGTTTTCTCCTCAGGAAGATTTTCTATTATTTCTTTCTCAGAGATCAAAACTTCTACCTCTTCACGTGACTCTTCCGTTATCGGGGTTGTCTCCGCCATTTCTTCATCTACTGATGATATAGCACAATCGTGTTTGCGCTGAGAGACTTCCCCGGCTGATTGCTATAAGCGGTAGACGTGTCCACCTTCTGGCCGCGAGAAGCGTTTGAACTGAATGTTCTTTGTTTCAACTAATGCCCCTTTGCTTCCGGTGATGGGTCCCATTCGTGACGGGCTAAATACTGACTTTGCCTTTCATTTTGTTTGCTCTTCCGGTTGAAATTCTTCCAATTTTGGAAGTGGCGTTAGGTGCTCCGGCTTCTCTTCTTGATTTAGGAGAGGTTGCGTGTAGAAGACTGCATCAGCCATGTAGGCTTCTTCTGGTCCGAACGGGTTGCTTGTAGATGGGATCCGGAACTGTTTTCCTCCGATATTAGTTTTAACATACTGATAATATGTTGAGGCCACTACCTTGTGATTCAGGAGCCATCCTCTTCCGAGAAGTACATGGAACATGGTATCATCTTCAAGGACATAAAAGGGAGTGAGCGCTCTGATAGGTCCGATCTTCATCATCAAATGTACTATCCAAATTGTCGTTTAAGTCTGCCCTCCAAATCCTCTCACAGTCGTCGCGCGCATCTTTATTTTCTTTCGCGACACTCCCAAGGACTCCAGGGTATGTAACGAAATTAGGTTAAGCGAAGCTCCGCCATCTATGAAGGCTCTCTTGAGAGGTTGTTTGTTGATAAAGGTTGTTAAGTATAAGGGGCGAAGGTGCTCTCTCGGGTAACATATATCTTCGTCCGTAAAAGTAATGGCTTCTTTAGGTACCGGATTATACGCTTTTCCAGATGCAATCGCAGTTATAGCTTTGGCTGCTTCGCGGACTTGGTTTTCACTAAAACCCAGAGAATCGAAGAATTATTGAGCCAAAATAGTTTGAGAAAACTTACTAACAACTCCATTTGTGTCCGGAAAGACTGTTGCCTCGGAAGCTTCACATGCTTCCTCTTCCCCTGCGTCTTCCCAAGGTGTCCAGGCTTCTCCCTCAGTGGGGTCTTGTGAAATCATCATAACTTGATGTTGAGGAAGCGGATCGTTCTTAATGCTTTGCTCCCCTATCTCCAACTCGCCTCTAGCTCGCTTCCTTTGCACGATATACCGAAGGGAATAACACTCCATAGTTGGGTGATGTACTCGCCTATGGTAATGGCAATATCGCTCGTGTACTTTGTCCGCTGCGGAGGGTTCTGCGGATACTGGCGGTAAAGTCTCTTCCTTTTTTGATACCCATTGTTCCATAAGTCCTACTATCTGTTCTTTACTGCACGGTAAAGGTGGTGGCGGATTCGACCTTCCTCCGTCCGCTCTTCCTGCTCTTCTTCCAGATTGCCCATGATAGGAACCGAACGTAGTTCCACCCTTTCCTCTTTCACTCACTTGATCGGTAAAAGCAGGCGCGAAGGCAGCGTTGACAGAGTGTTGTTTCCACGTATGTCCGCCCGCTCCTGGATGCATGGTATCCGCACAATCTGATATCCGGGCTGCAACCTCTTCGACCTCCATGAAAGTTTGAAATTTGAAGTTTTTCAAATTTAACCGGAAGACAACATCCATTCCTCTAATGTAGATCTCTACCAAACGTTCCTACGGAATATCCTCATGACATTCTAGCGTGAAATATCGGAAACGGGTAATGTATTTTCCGATCTCTTCTCCAACCCGCTGGGTACATCTTCCCAAATCTATTGTCGTGACCCTTCTTTGAGCTGAGTAAAACTTCTTCAAGAAAAGTTGCACCATGAAGGACCATGAACTGATGCTTCCAGGTTTCAAGTTATCATACCAGGTAAAGGCATTGTCTGTCAGCGACTTTGGGAATTCTCGCATGCAAAGGATCTCATCCTGAGCATAAGCGTTCATTGCTAATATAAAGCGGCTCACATGCTCCCGTGCATTCCCCTTTCCTCCATATGTTTTGAATTTTGGCGAGGTATAATCCTCCGGGTACAAGTAATCAGCAACCTCCACGGAGTATGGTGGTTCTAGCGAGTTATAAGCATCATGCTTTGTTACTCGGTAGTTTCTAGGTACTTTGCGATCGCGTCTTCTGTCATACCCTGAATAGTGTTTTTTGCACTTACTGCTCTGGGAGTTGTCGTGTTTTGTTCCCTTGCACGCTTCAGAAGTTTGTGCAATTCCTGTTGCCTCTTGATAGACGCGTCTAACTCCTCTTGCATCTCGGACACTTCTCGCTCGCTTGCCCCAGCTACGGCCTTTTCTTTAAGAGCCTCTCCTTTCTTCTGAGACGTTCCGGCGCCCTGGGATGTTCCTTCTTTTTGCACAATGGGTGTGGTAACTACTGCTTGGAAGCGTATCTCCTCATCACTCTCTCCGTGTATGTCCTCGACAGAAACGTTATCCAAGTTTGGGGGTGCTCCGCCCGCTGGTACTTCCTGGCTCGCGCTTGGGAGTATCATGCTGGAAATGAGGCTAAGAACCTCCTACTGTGGTCGCAATGTTGATAGGGTAAAACGTGGGAAGGAGAAACTAGCCCTAATCACAGAAAGTACTCCCAAGGTGTAGAGAGGTTTATGGGAAGTAATGGTGAATTAGTGATGTCTCCTAAGTATGCCTTCTTTCCCCTTTTATGATGACCTCCTTATGGATAAATACCCATAATATTAATATATTACTAAACTACCATTTCCCTTTTCTTAAGTTATTATCAAACCCTAAGAGGCTTTCTTCTTGGACCAAAGCCCAACTAGTCTAATATACTCTTGGGTGGGCTAGAACTATCACATCCTCATGGGTTAGGCCTAATCCCTTAGTCCTTCTATCCTAAAAGGACCCTTGATAGGTTAAGGGGCTACCTATTTTAGGATTAGTTATTTTCATGTATCAACAACAGGTGTTTTATAATGTTTTTCAATGATATAAAATTTACGAATATCCGTGGTACAGTCTGAGAGATAAACAATTTCTAAAGTTTACAAATTATTATCCATAAGGGTAAAAATGTAAGAAGAATACTTAAAAATACTCTTCACTCTTCATTGCCTTAAGAATTGTGCAAACTTGAAATATGTCATCTATTTAGGGACGAAGGGAGTGTTAAAGTAGAGCGTTGAGTATGTACGCGGACCATACCAAAGGCATAAAATAAAGTTTATCTCTGTCTGCTTTCTTAACAAATCCCATGTTCGTGTCAGGTGATTGAACCATCGACTTATTTTTTTAGGGGCAGTTGTTATGGAATTTTGCAAATAATGAAATTTGTTTAGCCAAGCGGGTTTGCCTCTATATAAAAAAAATGTGATTAGCGATAGCACAAAAAACATGCGGTGAACGTTATGACGCCCGAGTTAATATATGACGCTAGCGGTTGAACATCGGTTGTTGGCTGTGGCTCTATTTCCAATGGCTCTACTTTTCAAATACTGTAAATTTATCCTTTTTCAGCCATTTGCATTTATGCTACTCCACCATCAGCCTCCTAATTTTTCTTTACAAAAATGAAGAGCTACATAAACTATATGAGGGGAAAAACAATGAAAAGATGATTGGGGTATATGAACTACAAAAACGATATGTCGTCGCCGAATGTAGTTGTTGGTCCGTAATCAATTCCGGGACATATGTCATAGCGTTAAGACCGGTATGGATAGAAGGATAGGCGGATACAAAGACTTAAATTTTGTTTATCTAGCTCAGCCTCATCAAACCCGAGAAAGAGTGGATACGTATCTCTGGCATCGATTTTATTTTGTGCATCACAAAAAATGCAGCGTTGTTGTTCAAATATTGGTAGAAATATGGTGGCCTACGACGCACATATTTCATTTTATGGACTTTGAAATTGGTAAGTTTATCACGGTTTAAATTTATTTTCATATGTAATTGATGTCAAAATCAATATTTATTTTACAAAATTGTTGATTAATCAGAAGAATTTTATAATGCCGTTGTTGTTATAGGAATTACCCACCTTGATTTGTATTTCATTTGTGGAATATCAGGTGGTGCGAGAGTCTTTGTACCATTTAACCAAAACGAATTGGTATCAAACCAAAAATGAAAGACGGTTTTTCCATTGTTTTTGGAAGCCGATATACCATATGATCATAATATTTTGAAAGGAGGTGGAATATAATGTTCAGCGTCTAAGGCTTCCCTACAATCCAGGAGGGCTCAAATAATGAAGCTGAATACGATTAAATCGGAAAAGTGTTTGTGTTATAGTTATTGGGTCAAACGTTCTTTCCTAAATCACCCAGTATTTGAAGAGTTGGTTGGTTTGAAGCATTACGAAATATGGATGATGCACCATATTATGATCGGGGTTCTACAATTTTAGCAGAAATGTACCTAGTCCTCGATACAACATTCATTTGGGACACAAACTTCACTGGTTTCTGGGACATCATAGAGGTAAAAATCTAAACTCTGCTTTTTATATTGATTAATTTTCTGAATAAAATGGTCAAATACTAACTTATGAATTTATTTTCAGTATGGTGGTATACCAACTCCCATGTAGTTAAATCAATTCTTTAAGACAACACCCAAAGATTTCCAATAATGGACATGTATTTCACGAGCAACTGGGATAAGAACAGTGGTAACGATGGAATACTGTCCGATTTTTCCAAAGATATCAACTGAAAACGCATGGGATACCAAATACACCCAACTTTTTCGTTCGACAATCTGTATAGACAAAACTTAATACAATAGCATGTAAACCAACTGAATGATCCTTGATAATATGTATATAGAGTTTATATCGTAACCTCTGCTCAATCAATATGTGTATAGGCACAGAGTCCGTGAACCTGATTGTTAAGTAGAGTACTTGGAAGATCTCAAAAATCAATATCCAAGATTAATCTAGTCGTATCCAAATAATCCAATCGGAATTCGGCCAAATGATTAAACTTGTTATCTATCTTTCAAGATACAAATTCTACAAGAAACAAGTCTCATAATCGATTACAATTAAGCGGACGTATCTATTTAGATTGAATACGTATAACCTGTGTAAATCTCATTAGAAAGATAAATAATATGAAAAAGTGGGGGTACAACAACCTCACCCAATAATTCTCTTAGTAATCTGTATGGACCAACTCCAATATACTTTTAAGAGAATCAACTAGACAGTCAGACTCAATCTTAATAAAAAGTATATCAAAGAGTTATATCACAACTTCTCGATTCAATCCTTACTCAAGCAAATATAAATCTGTGAGTCTAATTGAATACAAGAGAAATTAACTTGAACGGTACCAAAGAACAATGTTCAAGTATCAATCAATTTCAATCAACAACCAAAGGTCGGATTTCCCAATTGATTGATTCAACGCACAACCTGTGATATTTCAATTATATAACAAAATATAATGCGGAAAAGAAATAACACAGACACCAGAAGTTTTGTTAACGAGGAAACTGCAAATGCAGAAAAACCCCTGGAACTAGTCCAGATTGAACTTACACTGTATTAAGCCGCTACAGACACTATCCTACTACAAACTAATTTTGGTCTGGACTGTAGTTGAACCCCAATCAATCTCACACTGATCCAAGGTACAGTTGCGCTCCTTACGTCTCTGATCCCAGCAGGATAATACGCACTTGATTCCCTTAGCTGATCTCACCCACAACTAAGAGTTGCTACGACCCAAAGTCGAAGACTTTAATAAACAAATTTGTATCACACAGAAAAGTCTAAAAGAATAGATAAATCTGTCTCCCACAAAAATACCTACGAGTTTTGTTCCGTCTTTTGATAAATCAAGGTGAACATGAACCAATCGATAACCCAGATTTATATTCCCGAAGAACAGCCTAGAATTATCAATCACCTCACAATAATCTTAATCGACTAGCGAAACAAGATATTGTGGAATCACAAACGATGAGACGAAGATGTTTGTGATTACTTTCCTATCTTGCCTATCGGAGAAATTAATCTCGAGACAATTTTACAATTGTACTTAATACGATAGAAACAACAAGATCAGATCACGCAACTACAGAGAAAATAGTTGGGTCTGGCTTCACAATCCCAATGAAGTCTTCAAGTCGTTAACCTACAGGGTCTCGGTAGAAACCTAAGGTTACAGGAGAATCGACTCTAGCTTATACAACTAGTATCACACATGAGGTGTGGGGGTTAGGTTTCCCAGTTGCTAGAGTTCTCCTTTATATAGTCTCCAAATCAGGGTTTGCAATCTAAGTTACCTTGGTAACAAAGCATTCAATATTCACCGTTAGATGAAAACCTGATTAGATTCAAGCTAATATCTTTCAACTGTTAGATCGAACTTAGCTTGTTATACACAAATGAAATGTAACTTCATTTACGTTTGAGTAACCGTACCTAAACGTGTACACTTAGTTGGTTCAACAGTAGTTAACCAAATGGTTAGTCATATGAGCACTTTCATATCAACTATATTCATCTTCACCATAACTAGTTAAAATGACTCAAATGAACTAATTCAAGAGTTGTTCAATTGCTTAGATCTTATAGAAGTATATAAAACACAATCCAAGCAAAATCGGTTTTTATTCACTCGAATCGATTCATGAACTTTATAGCCACGGTTTGCAAATATGCATTCCTTAGTTTATATAAGTTTTAAGTTCACAAATAAACCAATTTTAGAAAGTAACACACTTAGGTATGCGTACGGGTATGCGTACTTAAGTAACCGGATTTAAGTTTTTTTTGGTTTCCAAACTCAGCAGAAATTCACGGACGTGAACTTTCCGCGAGTATGCGTATGGGTACGCATACTTAGGTAACCGGATTAAGTTGGTTTTGATTTCCAAACTCAGCAGAAATTCACGGACGTGAACTTCCGCTAGTATGCGTATGGGTACGCATACTTACCCAGTCTCCATCAACCATTTATTACACACACAAGTATGCATACATTTGGTTCCCGGTTTTGGACTTATACACTAATGCGCGAACACATTATATGCTTATTTCCAAAGATGGTTACATGTTTAAACTCTTTATTTCAATCATTGAAACATTCTTAATGGATGTTAAATAGAGGTTATTCACACACTATTTTTCATCAAAGCAATTTTCAAGATATTGAAATAATCAACATGACTTTCGTCACTTGTAAAGATGAACTTGGCCAAAGCGAAAGCTTACCAACACATATTTCGAGAAAAAAATAAGCGAGATAAACTCGACTCGAAATAGCAAATGTGTATAATCGAAATCTATATGGCAATACGACTTTTGTCTCAAGATAGGAGATAGAGTAGATAGACTTTTTGAGTGATAGGTAAGTTCAAGTCTCCACATACCTTTTAGTCGATGAAGTTCCACCAGTTCCTTGAGTAGTTCTTCGTCTTTGTATGAGATCACGGCGGAGTCTAGAGCTCAACTATACTTTTTATCCTAGTCCGAGACTTAGCTATAAGTAGACTAGAAATCAAGACTTATAGTTTTGGCAACTAAACTTGACAACAA
Source organism: Papaver atlanticum (assembly GCA_023531105.1). Taxonomy (NCBI): domain Eukaryota; kingdom Viridiplantae; phylum Streptophyta; class Magnoliopsida; order Ranunculales; family Papaveraceae; genus Papaver; species Papaver atlanticum. Next base: position 2,827,527 of record JAJJMB010017633.1, on the reverse strand, counting down.
GCTTGAGATAGCAACGGTTGCGAGTTTGACCGAGCAGTGCTCTTACATAATATAATGCAGAAAAAGAAAAACACTATCAGAAATTTTGTTAACGATGAAACCGCAATAGCAGAAAAACCTCGGGACCTCATCCATAATTGAACACCACATTGTATTAAGCTGCTACAGACACTGGACTAATATCGGACTTCGGACTGGATTGTAGTTGAGAGCGAATCCACCTTTAAGTGATTCAGTTGCAGTCACGCTTCTTACGTCTCTTGAACCTCACAAAGCTCTACGCACTTGATTCCCTTGTCTGACGTCCTTTACATCCCAAGAGTTGCTTCAGCTCAAGTGAAGACTTTTCATACTAATATGCCTCTGATAGATAAGCTTATTTAATTTCCGTTCAGATCAAAGATCAAGGTGCGAAAATCTGTTTGCATTGACAAAGCTAGCAAACCTCACAAATCTGGAATTTACGACTCCCGAAGAGTAGCCTAAATTCTTTACCACCTCTCAAGAACAATCTTCAAAACATCAATTAAGATCAGTTTTCAAATATTTATCTTGAGGAATCACAAAGTTTCATACGAAGAAAACTTTGGGATTATTATCTATCTTGCCCGAAAAATATTACGAAAACCTCGATAATAGATAATAGAAAAGCAAGATCAGGATTCACGAACTATCAAGGTAAAAATAGTCATACCTGGCTTCATGAATCCCCAAATCGAAGTATTTTAGTCATAGACCTAATTATGTTTCTCATAAGAAACCTAGGTCAATAGAGGACGACTCTAGAATCAACTAGGACACAAAGTGTTAGGGATTGAATTTCCCATTTGAAAGAGCATCTCTATTAATAGTTTTTCTAAGACCAGGGGTTGCTTAGAATTCATAAGATAACTTGAGAATCAAGCAAACTTTATTCTTGAAAATTATGATAGAAGAATATACACTTTGGTCTGGTTACGGAACCGTGTATAATGACTACTAGATAGTAACCCGTGCTTCACACCGGTTAGTGACCATTTTTTGTTTGTTTGTACACTTTGATTCATAACATACCATTTGCGGAAGAAACAGAGATAAAACGGTACAACTTTTATACTGTTAAAAAGGAAAACATTAACCTGCTGAAATAATAAACTTAATGTTATTCTAGCGCATCAATGTATTATAGGTACATAGCTATTGTCATGCTTATAATTTTACAGCAAAAAATTCAAGAAGAAAAGTAATTAAATATAATCCTATTGAGATGTTGTGCAACAGAACATACAAAAGGAACTTTAAGCTAAATACTCAATTGTGGACGTTGTGAATGGCCTGATGAAAAAAAAAAAACACTAAATTTTCAAATCCGCCCACTGTAATGAAATGAAAGCTATGAACTGGGAACTATCGGTTCTTGCAATATAACTGCCTAAAGAACCAACATAAAAGTCGAAGACTTCAAACATCTAATGTGGCAAATGATGTTGCCCTAGTTGAAGTAATATAATACAAACCAAGTTATCTTGTCATTTCGTCAATGTAAAAATATAAATTAAAATGATTTATCTGAAGTAAAAGAAGTTATCTGAAGCCGAACTGGTTGTGAGTTTCACAATATCATCCTAATGCATCATCCCTAACGCTATTTAGGAATTGCCACTTATGCAACCATGGCAATGAAGACTTCTTTTGAACCAATGACTAACACGGTTCATTTCAAACCCAGTGGATATTAGTTTCTGTAACTTTATTGTTTCTTGATTTTCATCTAACCTGGATATAATATAATCTTATATTATATTAGTGAAATAAGCTTAAATCCTCATTGTGAAAGGGGTGCGAAGAAGCTAGTTCACCTTAATTGATTGTGACTATACATTTTGAAGTGCAATCTAGGTGTATTTTGTTATCTTTTAGGGGTAGTATGTGAAACATTGCAAATGTAAAACCTTAGAGAGAGTACCTGTCTTTTATAACTGCAGTAGGCTTCAACAAATACTTAAAACAGTAAGGCAGTTCAGGAATTCCTAGTGAAATGCATGCGAGACACACCTGCAAAACACACTCAGAGTTTCAATTAGTTTAAGTCTAAATACGAAGCCAATCAAAAAAGATCCCATCCAACTTGGCGAGAGTTTAAAGGAATCAAATTATATTTTTACAACCATAGTGATGTGCAAGGCGGTTTTCTACGAGTGCGTGTACTTCTTATGCAACACTACTCAGTATAGTCACAGAACTTCTTATGCCGCACTTATATAATTGATATGCATATAAGATGGCCTCCTATACTAAGGTGTAAAGTCGCATTCAAGCTTCCACAAACGAAAAATACTCTGTCAAAGAAGAATTCTCACCGAACTTGGGCTACGATTTCTAAAAAATTGATAATGCTCCACGATTTCAATAATAACGACTCTTTGGGGTTTCACATAAATTATAAAGTAGAAAGGACCTCTAACTATTTATCATTCTCGACGAAACAATCCGCCTCTATGAAGCAACTCATGAAATTCAAATTGTGAGTATTACCAAAGTTGAGAATTCTGTGATCCTTCTCAACCGGTATCAAATCAATAATTTAAAATTACCTGTATCAAACCAATAATTTAAAATTACTTACCTTTGGTTGAGTATTGCGTTGATCAACCTATAGATAACATAACACCATTAACATTGACATATTCAACAATCTAAAAGGGGGAACAGCACTGGCCAAGTAGGAGCTGGCAGTTATTATGTGATTTCTATTGTCTTGTGCTTTATTACAAATAAAAAATCTGTCGCCGTTGGAATCAAATATGATGTAAAAAGAACAATGAGAGAAACATAAATTAAGGCTATGGTTAATTACTTGCCCTAAAAGAGGAGTATCAATGAAAGCTTTCGAGATTGATGCTTGTCAACGAATCCATAGTGTTAAACCCCATCTCTAAGTTTTCTAACCCTACAGAATTGCACACTATGAAAAGATTAACACTCAAACTTGTAAGATAAAATAAAAATGGAAAACATAACTGTGAGAGATTTTATACCTCTATTAGTCTCAAACACATCTCTATCTGAAAACAAATCAGAACTGTGAAAAGAAAATGAGTGAATGATTAGATATATACACCTGAATGTAGAAGAATGATGCACCCAATTTAGCAATCATAAATTGTACTGCACATATCAATTGTAACGCATCCAGTTTTATGTAACTTCCAGGACCCTAATAATCAAAGATTCAATTTATGTTTCATATAAAACAAAAATTGAGAGAAAATACCAGTAAATCTTAATCAGTCGTATCACCATTGACATGGAATTATATCCCTTTGTTTATGAACTGCCACATTATGATAAATGAAATAAAGTAAGAAAAAACTGAGCAAGGGATTTTGTAAACTTCAAATTTTACTTGAAACTAACGAAGGGGATTAGCATAACCAAAAGAAAACTTACTTATCCATCTCAGTCCCAACCATTTGATTAGCATTCCTAACAGGAATACTGTATTCAACACAATTGGTGATCTTTTCAACTTTTCTTCTCATATTAAAGAAATCATAAGCCCTCGATCTGTAAGTATATACCCTTCTGTTAACCATCGAATTCAAACAAACAAAAAAAAATTGCTCGAGAGGAAAAAGAAACCCTAAATTTTAAGAAGATGCATACCTGAAGAGTGAAATTGACATGATGTTTATAACCGATAGTTCATTTTGTGCAACAATTTTGATATCATTCAAAATATGTTTTAGTTATGAAGCAGTTGTGGATGAAGAACGGAAGAAGTGGGGATAGAAAGTGGTGAAAATAGTGGGTGGTGTTACTGGTGTAGTGAAGAATATAAGAGGTATGTGTCCAGAATAAATGAGAGATCTCCATTTTGCAATACTCTCTTCACAGCTCTCCACATCAGATTTTGGTGGCGCCACAATGAAGCAGAATTGAGTTTTAGTATTCAATTATCATCTTGTTGGATTCGGTTTGGCAACTTAGCCAAATAACTAAAAACAATTTAATGTTCATTTAAACACCCAAGAGTTTAATCATGATGTACACACATAAGTGTTTAAGTGATCAATGAAGTCTTAGAAATGTTTAAGAGAGTTCTAGCAATGTTAAACATATTAAAAATAAGTCTTTGAGCATTTGCTAAAATATAAATTGGGACAACTGGTAGGACGGTTCGTGAACCGCATATCTTGTTCTGAGTCGGGGTGCAATGGTTCGTGAACCGGGTTCGCCAACCCTACTAGACTACCGAACTCAGTTGACAATGGTTCGTGAACAGGATTTGCCAACTACTTGCCTATTATACCAACTATGAAATTCAGTTCATCACCACGGTTCGTGAACTGTAACCAAGTGAACTTGCGATTTGCGAACTGGTTCGCCAACCTTCCTGTATTTCTGAAACTCATATGTGTATCTATGGTTTCCGAACTGGATCGCCAACCTACCCTGAATAGAAATATCAGAAGTTCATATTTCTCTCTTATGATGTTTGAAACATTCCCAAGTGACAAAATCATTTGCATGGGAAATTTTCAATTGATCCACAAATTAATTCATAGAAATAATATTGTTAAGGACCGTTTAACATATTTGCTAAATCATATTTCGAGATTTTTCACAAGATAAGCTTGACTCGAAACTTCTTCTTTGTAAATCTACTAGAAGTCATATGATATAGTCTAAACATATGATATTGAGCTTCACATACCTGACATAGAAGTTCTCCAAATGTCTTCGTCGACCTTCAGTCTTCAAGGGTGATCTCTGATACTCAACTACAAATTCTAACCTAGTCCGAGACTTGACTTGATAGACTAGAAATCAAGATATAGTTTTGATCAGCTAACATTGAGAACAAGCTTGAGATAGTAAAAATTGTGGGTTCAACCGAGCAATGATCTAACATAAAAAAATGACAACGAGCTTCAAAAATGTTGTTGTTCATCTTTACATCGTTTCAGAGTTTTCAGATCATGAGGTATAAGGCATTCTTGATTATTCACTATGAATAGTTATTTTTTTTCACCCCAGTATCGAACAAAGGTCTTTGGTATTTGGGACAAAACAATATTTTTTCAGTTACGAAGTGTTGTTTGCAAAGGCGATTAACTACCAAGACAAACGCACGTCCTTGGATCAGGTTTTGATAGGTTGTGACAAACGCCATGAAATGATATGAAGAAAACGTTCAAATGAATATTACTGAAGCAGAGTATCTCAAATGGTACCAGATAATTTCAAAACCGGTAATTGGTGTTCAAAATATGCACATCTATGAGTTTGATATATATGCCAACATTAGCTCGGATTGGTCGTGATAAGTCTATCATTCCTAGTCAGCCACCTCCAGAAGAACCATGCTTAATGACATACCCAACATATGGAAGTTCTTTTATCATCTTCATCAAATATGCCTCAATTAACTTGGGGGTTTCCAAGTATAACTTCACAAAGGTATCCAACCATGATCTCAATAGTTTCAACAGCTATGGAACGTACTTATCCTTATTAAAATGTATATGTCATTGAAGAACAATTGAAGCTAGAGTGTAACAATTTATGGAAGATAAATCAACAAATGGCGGCTTTGCAATTGAAGATGGTCCGAAAATGGCATTATGGATATCACCCTGGTTGGATTGAGTTCATTAATGAATCTTGATGGTCGTGCAAGTTTTGGTAATACTTCTAGTCACACTGAGTCAAGGCACGAGAATGACCAAGATACACAAGAAATAGTTCATATGACACAACATTAGGTTGTTCAACCATATGTGAGACGCATTTTTGCATTTCCAAACCTGGAACCAGAATGAAGTTTATCATCCTGCTGCACCACAACCAACTTCTTATACGTTTCTACCAAGTACTCCTGCTTTCAACAAGTACAGAGGTATAAGACCGTTTTTTGTATTTGTTGGAAAGTGAAAGTATTTCAGGGTTTTGGAGCTTGAAATCATAACGAGGAGCAAACTGATGAACATTTTTACTGGAAGACTTGTAATTTTTAGTCCTGCTACGAATATTGTAATTCTAATTTCAATTAATGAAAAGTACCGCTTTTTGTTGAATTCAAATTGCTTCATAAGAGTTACATTACTTCTAATTAGAACTAACTAACTACCTCTTCATGTGACATTTAATTAGAACGAATTAACTACACAATATAGATCTTCATTGAGATGTAACTGGTGGAGCAACATCCAACAAAAATGGATTGAATTTATAACACCTTAAGGATTTCAAAACAACCTTCGAAAGGGAAATCTTGCCTATTTCATCTTTGTCTTTCCTCTAAAGATCTTCTTACCAACTCAGCATCAGTTTCACGCCTCACTCGTAATCGATTGATTTGCGTGGTTAAAGATACAAATTCATTTAACGCATCGATAATAATTTGAAAACGACATTATAAGTCACATATAGCGGGATGAATTAGGTTACTGATGTCGGCGCAAAGCTTTTCATAAACGACCTCCAATACATTCACACCTTGTGTTTCTTATGTAGCAAACTGAAGCAGTAATATATAGTTTATGCAAATCTTCTTCCTGAGTATACCGAGCACGACGAACTAATAAGAGTGGATGCATCTTTGAAAAATAAAATATGAAATTAGAAGAGATCTATGCGATATTTGAGGTTAAAAGGAGGTGTAATTTGATATGATATGATAAATTAGTATTTATAGAGAATTTAAAGAGAGTCGTCAGATTTAGCAGTTGGGCGACAGAACTTTGGAAACGAGTCTGGGCAGGAAACGCCAACGGCTGAACTTAGACCGCGCGACGAAAGTTGCACCGTTCACATCTCTTTGTAGGCCACTGATAGGTGCCAACTATTGTATAATTCTATAACTTTTTATTGGGTTTTATCGAATCTCGTGTGCTCTAAATACCCACTTATGCCAAATTATGGATTTTAATGTTTTCAAGTAAATTTACTTTTACTAATTTATTTTTGTGGTGTTAGGTAGTTAAATAAAGCTTGGAGGTCGAAAGAAGCAGGAAATAGGTGGGGCTAGCGACAACCGAAGAGAAGAAGTAGGAAGTCCCGCTAGAAGGTAATTAAAGGTGTAAAAGGAGTATCAAAGCAAATGGTTTGCAATTTCTTATGTAATCGTTTGTTTGCAATTTCTTATGTAATCGGTTTGCACCCTTGAATGCCTACCTCGAGTATTCAAGCCGGTGGCTCTCTTAGTTTCTCTTTCTTCTCATTAAAAACGTGAATATCTTCCCAAATTTCTCATAGGCGTTAATTCTCCCATCTTCCCTTTAACTCACTCTTCATACCTCTACTGTGAACAGATCTCTGTCACCATAATCCTACTAATTTTTTACCCAAAAGAACACCCCCACCAAATTCTTTAGCCAATTGTCTTCGTTTCTGAATGGAGCTGCTAGGTTTACCGAGGGTCGTCCCAAGGGTTATCCTGACCCTCACAATATATCCCCGCACCCTCACCCCCAATCGTGGATTAACAGGGGTTGTTTGTGATATTGGTCCCACCTTTGTGTGAGAATATATCATTTTCGTTTTCTAAATCCACTTCTTTCACCAACAGTGACCTAGCTCTAGGTTTTATTATTCAAACAATAAGAGGAAGATGGATATAATTAAGCATGAACTACTCGACAATTGCGACTCTGATATCTCATTGATGACAACACATAGTTGGGGTACAAATTGGTATTTTTGCAGGAAGAAGATATGATTTTGGAGACATTTTATGATGAGTGGGTGGAGATTTATTTGGGAGGAAATTTGTGTATAAATAGAGATGGGTTTGTGATGTAGAAGGTATGCCAGGAGTAGCCGGTGCACCAAGCTGTAGTAGTAATCTAGGTTTAATTTCAGTTTTCTCCATGTTTTAGTTTCTTACTGTGGTGGAGATGAAACCACCTTAATAAACAGAATTGATTGATTTGGTTTTACTTTCTTTCCATGAATATATATTGAAAAGCAAAATTTAATCTCTGAATTCATAACAAATTACTTTCACCTTGTATGTCATCCTTGGTGTTGATCAATTCCTTGTTATGTATTCAAGCTTTGTAAACTAATTTAGTTCAATTTGTGATTACATGTGCCTTAAACAGATAGGTAATGTTAGGAATTGACACTTATAGTTCATTCTGTGATTGGTTGTGCCATAACAAGACAACTGATGAGATTGACAGAGTTTGGGCTGGAGGTTAAATCATCTTCAAGACTTCAAGGTAGTTTGAGGCTACAACCTCTATATCCCCTTGATTGAACGAAACTAGTATATCAAATTAAGAAGTTCTATGCATTTACGCGGTGGATTCGACATCATAATTATCTTTGTATTTGTTTTAATTTGTTTCTTTAGCATAATCACTCATATCCTTGTCATACCAACAACCTATTCATCTTTAGATTATTAAAAGTAGAACTTAGACGTTTAACATCATCATAAAAACTCCTTGTAGGATCGATATGTATTTGTCGTTATCCATATTATAGACATGTGCGCTTCAATTATTTACAGTAAGTTTCCACTCCTACCAACCGCAATGGATAAACCCTCAAATTCGTTGATTTACCTATCTGATTTTGTGATTTTCCCATCTCATAATGGGATCAAATTTTGCGAATCTTTAATTTGTCCCAAGGAATTTCGTAACTCAAACAATATATGAGACAGTAACCAGGCTGCAGATAAGTTGGAAAAAGAGGCTTTCAAATCGTCTCTTCATCAGAGTTGGAGTTTAATCATGCCAAATTTGCTTTCTGCAATTTTAATTGTAGATAAATTAAACTGTGGGTCTATTGTTATGTCAAGTTCATTTTTAGAAAATTATGTTTTTTTCGAGGAAGTATACTTGTTGGCAGGTTGCAACATTAGGGCGTCAACCGTCTTGATGGGGACAATCACCAATACATAATATTTTCCTTTTTCTTAGGGTCAGTCTGTTGATTCCTAGTATTTAATTTCCTCTTTCAATATATAACCAATTCAAAATATATATATAAATATATATTAGATGAACCCATAGACTTCTTCAACTTGCGTGGACCAAATAAACCCTAGTTTTAGGTAGTTGACATTTTCAATTTGTTTTTGTTTAATCAATCTGTATTTTTTTTTCACTATAAAAATTGAACCACATCCAAAGTGAATCAAAATGAAAACACACAATGGACACTATTTGAAGAAGAAAAAAAAACAAGTACATAAGATCAACACAAAGATTGGGGTTCCCATTTTGTTTTCAGAATTTCAACACGTACCGCTGTTTTTGACAACATATAAACCGCCTCCTCACACAAAACTGGAATCCACGACCGGAGAAAATAGGGGGCTGGTTTTGGGCTCACCACATGTGTATGTTGTTTATATGTTGTTTTTTGAGGCGGTACGTTTAGCTTTTTTGTTTTGTTTTTATTTGAGTAAATATAAAATTTTGGACAGTACTACATGAATGACATGCAGAAGTGTTGCTACGGGATGTAATGACCCGTCCCTCCACCGATACTGTCCCCACTTAGCCACTGCGGTTATCCGGCAATGCGGGGTTTTCAACAGGCATCGCTGCGGTAATCCAACAGAAACTTCCCGGATGGTCACCCATCCCTGGATTACTCCCGCCCGAGCATGCTTAACTGCAGAGTTTTCTGCCAACTCTGGAGTCAATTATGTCGAAAAGGCCTCGGTATAATGTAGACGTTCCTTGTCTCCTATGAGACCAGTATCTGGCATAACGGCCCAGCATACTCTCCCACCCGAGCACAAGCAAACCGTCCCTAGTTGTATCCCAACTAACACCGATATTGTTCCCACTTACCCACTGCGGTTATCCAACAATGTGGGATTTTTAACGGCACTATTGCGGTTATCCAACAGCAACTTCTCGATAGGTCACCCATCCTGTGACTACTCTCGGCCAAGCACGCTTAACTGAGAAGTTTTTTTCCATGACTCAGTCAAGTGAACTCATCAGGCCTCGGTATTAAGAAAGGACAAATCATTACTTATATACCATTCGGCCAACCACTGCCAAATATCGGGGCATTACAATACCACCACCTTAAATTGGAGCCGTCCCCGGCTCCAGAATATATTTGCAAGCCAAGATCTCCGACGTCCCTGCCCCTCATGAGAAACACCTAAACCAACCCTGTCCAGCGTACCTTCCCACCCTAGGCAAGTGACCCGTCGTCTGATACCATTTTTAATGACCCGTCCCTCCACCGATACTGTCCCCACTTAGCCACTGTGGTTATTCGGCAGTGTGGGGTTTTCAACAGGCATCGCTGCGGTAATCCAATAGAAACTTCCCGGATGGTCACCCATCCCTAGATTACTCCCGCCCGAGCATGCTTAACTGCAGAGTTTTCTGCCAACTCTGGAGTCAATTGTGTCGAAAAGGCATCGGTATAATGTAGACATTCCTTGTCTCCTGTGAGACCAGTATCTGTCATAACGTCCCAGCATACTCTCCCACCCGAGCACAAGCGAACCGTCCCTAGTTGTATCCCAACTAACACCGATATTGTTCCCACTTACCCACTTCGGTTATCCAGCAGTGTGGGATTTTTAACGGCACTACTGCGGTTATCCAGCAGCAGCTTCCCGAGAGGTCACCCATACTGTGACTACTCTCGGCCGAGCACGCTTAACTAAGAAGTTTTTTTCCACGACTCAATTAAGTGAACTCATCAGGTCTCGGTGTTACGAAAGGACAAATCATTACTTATATTCCATTCGGCCAACCACTGCCAAATATCGGGGTATTACACAGGGAGTAAAGAATGTTCTTAGGGGAGGAAAAATTTCTTAACCACTTAGTATTCGCTGAAAGTAGTATTTGAAAGGAAGGAACCGGAGAGAGAAAGTGTGCGACTCGTGCGACTAAACCGATTTTCACTAAGTCTTTTTTTTCTTCTTTTTTTTAGTTTTAGTTTTTTTTTAGTTTTAGATGTTCAATAACAGCAAGAATTCTTCTGCTAATGGAATTCAAAACTCGGAAATAGATCCAGGAGGAAACCAGAGTGCGAATATGACTTCAGGAGTTGATGTTGAGATGATTAGTGAGACAGTGGATCTGGTCGGAGGTGCGGCTATGGGCGAATTAAATTCAAGAGGAGTTAGAGATGAAACGAGATCTGAAACAATCGAATCTTATAGAGATGTAGTAGATCACAAAGATACTATTTGGGAAGAGTGTTTCCATAATTGGGGACTCAATGATACTGAAGAAGAATTGGTTAATCAACGGATGAACTCTTATATGACAGAGATGGAAGGTAAAGAGGACATCCCAGTGATTACAATTGATCAGCAGACGAGGAGGATGATAATTCAGCCATGGAAAAATTGCCTGATAGGGAAAGTGGTGGGGAAGACTGTTGGATACAAAAATATTGTAAGTAAATCTCATGAACTATGGAACCCTAATGGTAAGATTGAAATTTTAGATTTGGGATGTGATTTTTTCCTGTTTAAATTTGAATCCCCTGATGATTTTAAGCATGCTTTATTAGAAGGTCCTTGGTTTGTGAATGGCCATCATTTAGCAATGATGAGATGGTCTGCAAATTTCAGACCATCGATTTCAAAAATTAATAGAACTGTGGTTTGGGTGAGACTACCAGAGTTACCACTTGAATACTATGATGAGAAAGTTTTGTCTGATGTGGCTGGAAAATTAGGTAAGCTTATTAAGATAGATAAAACCACAGAGTTAGACATGAGAGGAAAATTTGTTCGATATTGTATTAAGACAAATACTAATTGTGCTTTGAAGTCCCTGGTACAAATAGGTCCAATAAGACAGAAAATTGAATATGAAGGCATAAGTTTGATTTGTTTTCATTGTGGTGAGATTAATCATAAAAAAAAGAGTTGTCCAAATCTACAAAATGTTGGGGGTTATAATGTTGGTTCCCAGAATGCGTTTGATGTTGCAGGTAAGATGGAGAATGGAGATAATTATGGCCCATGGATGCTGGTTTCTAACAAAAAGAGTAAGCCAATGATGCAGGGAGGGAAAGTCGTGAATGCGAAGAAGTTGGTGAATGCTAAGGGCCAGGGAAATAATAACAAGAATGGTGTTGATGGTCAATGGAAAGTGGTCAGGCATAAAGGGAATGGAAGCAAGTTTCAGGGGCAGAATCATGATAGTGGGAAGAGTCGGGAAAAATATAGCTCACAAGGTATGCCAATTCAGGTTTTGAGTGACAATGGTTTCAATCAGAACAGGGTCTCTCATGGGCTAAGTGGCATTGAAAGTGGTCCTAATTCCAAGCAGTATGACAGTTACAAACTCTTGAGATGAAATAACATTAATGTTTTTTCAGTTATTGAAAATGAAAACTTAAATTCAGTAGATTTAAAATGAAAATGATGGTGGGAATTTTGTAACTCCCGTGAATGGGAGTGATTGTGCTAATAATGAGGAGTTAATAGAGAATAATGGCCCTCCCACTAATACAAAATCTGGAGCCTATAAAGGGAAGAAAAAGATGAGCAACCAAAGAGTACCTCTGAATTTATTTTCTCATGCCTCTAGAAATCTGTTTGTGGAGGAGTGGTTGGTGGAAGATCTAATGGTAAGAAGAGCTCAAGAAGGATTACTAGTAATACAAAATAGTCTTATGGAGCTAATAATGGAACAAGAGACAAGGATGGATCAGATGTTTCAACTCATGGAAGAAGTCAATCAGCTTCAGAGACAGCTTGTGTCAATTCTGCCTCAACTAGTCCACGCTCCAGAGCAGGTGCATATGAATGGAGATTTGGTCCAGATCCAAAAAACCTTGACTTCTATCAAGATTTCACCTTCAAAATAGACACACATGGATCCAGTAGAGTTTCTAATGGAAGGGAGAGAAGACCCAGAATGCGTGTTAAAGAGGTGGCCAGAAGACACAATTCTGGAAGCAGTGTTCCCACCACTTGTGGAGACTCCGGCAATCATAAGAAGCTCAAAAGGTCTGCTGAAGTTCACTGCCATATTGGACTTGGAGGTGGGAATCCAGAGGGTGTTCAAGACAAAATTCTGTCCATTAGTGGGAATGAGTCTAGAAATGTTGTAGATGGAGAAGTTGTTGCTTGCCAATAATCACATGGTAGGTAATTGCCAATACTCTTGTCTCTCTGATTTTGATATGAAGATTTCAACTTGGAATTGTATAGGTCTAGCTAAACCTTCCTTTAAAAGATTTATGAAGCAACTTATCAAAAAGCATAAGCCTAGTATAGTTGCTTTGCTTGAAACTAGGACAATAGCTGAACATGCCACTAAATTAGAAATTAGGATATTATAACTCTATAATCGTGGATCCATGTGGTTTCTCCGGGGGAATGTGTATCTTGTGGAATGAGGAGAAAGTGGAGGTTAAAGCAACATCAAACTCCAGATGGTCTGTGTATGTTGTGATAATTGCGAAACTCCAAAATCCATGGATATTGTCTTCCATTTATGCGAGTACCAACAAGGTGAACAAAAAGAGGGTTTGGGAAGAAATGAGTGGTATTGCTGAAATCCAGAATGCTGACTGGATGGTCATGGGTGATTTGAACACAATATCCAATGTTAATGAGAATGTTGGTGGAAGAACTCCTTTGGCTAGCAAGATGGAGGAACTGAAGAATGTGATGAACCAATGTAGGCTTATTGATTTAGGGGATAATGGCCCGAAGTGGACCTGGAACAACAAGAGAACTGGACTGGCTAATATTAATGAGAGGTTGGACCGAGTCCTCGCCAATCCACAATGGTGTAGCTGCTTCCCTAATGCTCAAGTAATTCATCTTCCCTATTATGATTCTGATCATAGGGGTTTGCTGATTGATTTGGAACCTAAAAGAATGTTTAAATTGAGACCTTATAGGCTTGAGGCTATTTGTACAGAAGTGTTAGAGCACTGCTTGGTCGAACTCGCAATCTCAAGCTTGTTGTCAAGTTTAGTTGCCAAAACTATAAGTCTTGATTTCTAGTCTACTTATAGCTAAGTCTCGACTAGGATAGAAAGTGTAGTTGAGCTCTAGACTCCATGGCGTTCATTGATGTAATTTTAAATAGTGGTAAGAATGGGTTCGTTCAGATTTG
>JAJJMB010017633.1:2757856-2813451 GCA_023531105.1 Papaver atlanticum | reverse complement strand
GTGCCTTTAGCAGCTTGGCTGCCTTGGGGGTGCCCTTATCCATTTTTTAGGGTGCCTTTAGTAATTTTGGTGGGTGCCTTTAACACTTTTTTCTGGGGTTTTTCCAACACTTTTTCGAGATTCTTCCGGTGTATTTCTGGGGTGCTTCCGGTGCATTTCTGGGGTGCCTTTAGTACTCTATCCTGGGGTGTAAAGCACCACTTTACGAGCCAATTTCGTCGCAAGAGCTTATTTCTCTAAAAATACCTACAAAGACATAAAACACCATAATAAGTACAAAAATGGGTACTAATAATATATACAATAGAGATGAAAATAGACACATAAATGTGTCTATCATTCATCATACAAAGACGAAGAACTACTCAAGGAACTGGTGGAACTTCATCGACTAAAAGGTATGTAGAGACTTGAACTTATCTATCACTCAAAAGTCTATCTACTCTATCTCTTATCTTTAGACAAAAGTCGTATTGCTATATAGACTTCGATTATACACATTTGCTATTTCGAGCCGAGTTTATCTCGCTTATATTTTTCTTGAAATATCTGTTGGTAAGCTTTCGCTTTGGACAAGTTCATCTTTACAAGTGACGAAAGTCATGTTGATTATTTCAATATCTTGAAATTGCTTTGATGAAAAATAGTGTGTGAATAACCTCTATTTAACATCCTCTAAGAATGTTTCAATGATTGAAATGAGAGTTTAGAATATATAACCTTGAATGGATATAAACATTGTATGTGTACTCATACGTATGTAATTCAAAAATCCTTGAACCAAAGTATGCGTACTTTGCTGCTCAGGATAATCAAAACTAAAGTCCGCGTACCCGTACGCGTACTGCCGGAAGTTCACGTCCCGTGAATTTTTGATGGAGTTTTTGAACTGAAAACAAACTTAAACTGGGTACTTAAGTATGCGTACCGGTATGCATACTTGAGTGGGTTGTTTTCTAAAAATGGTTTATTCATGAACTTAAACTTATTAAACTAAGGAATGCATATTTACAAACCGTGGCTATAAAGTTCATGAATCGATTCGAATGAATCAAAATCTTTTTTGCTTCGATTGTGTATTTATACTTCTATGAGATCTAAGCAATTGAACAACTCTCTAACTAGTTCTTTTGAGTCATTTGAACTAGTTATGGTGAAGATGAATAAGGTTGATATGAAAGTGCTCATATGGCTAACCATTTGGTTAACTACTGTTGAACAAACTAGGTGTACACGTTTAGGTACGGTTACACAAACCTAAATGGACGTGCATTTTATTTGTGTATAACAAGCTAAGTTCGATCTAACGGTTGAAAGATATTAGCTTGAATCTAATCAGGTTTTCATCTAACGGTGAATATTGAATGCTTTCTTACCAAGGTAACTTAGATTGCAAACCCTGATTTGGAGACTATATAAAGAATAACTCTAGCAACTGGGAAAGTTAATCCCCACACCTCCTGTGTGATACTAGTTGTATAAGCTAGAGTCGATTCTCCTTTAACCTTAGGTTTCTACCGAGACCCTGTAGGATAACGACTTGAAGACTACATTGGGATTGTGAAGCCATACCCAACTATTTTCTTTTTAGTTGTGTGATCTGATCTTGCTGTTTCTATCGTATTGAGTATAATTGTAAAATTGGCTCGAGATTAATTTCTCCGATAGGCAAGATAGAAAAGTAGTAACAAACATCTTCGTCTCATCGTTTGTAATTCCACAATATCTTGTTTCGCTAGTCGATTAAGATTATTGTGAGGTGATTGATAATTCTAGGCTGTTCTTCGGGAATATAAGTACGGGTTATCGATTGGTTCCTGTTTACCTTGATTTATCAAAAGATGGAACAAAACTTGTGGGTATTTCTATGGGAGACAAATTTATCTATTCCTGTAGACTTTGCTGTGTGATACAGATTTTTTAATTAAAGTCTTCGACTTTGGGTCATAGCAACTCTTAATTGTGGGTGAGATCAGCTAAGGGAATCAAGTGCATAGTATCCTGCTGGGATCAGAGACGTAAGGAGCGTAACTGTACCTTGGATCAGTGTGAGATTGATTGGGGTTCAACTACAGTCCAGACCGAAGTTAGTTTGTAGCAGGATAGTGTCTGTAGCGGCTTAATACAGTGTGTGTTCAATCTGTACTAGGTCCCGGGGTTTTTATGCATTTGCGGTTTCCTCGTTAACAAAAATTATGGTGTCTATGTTATTTCTTTTCCGTATTATATTTTGTTATATAATTGAAATATCACAGGTTGTGCGTCGAATCAATCAATTGGGAAATCCGACCTTTGGTTGTTGATTGAAATTGATTGATACTTGAACATTGGTCTTTGGAACCGTTCAAGTTAATTTCTCTTGTACTCAATTAGACTCGCAGATTTCTATTTGCTTGAGTAAGTATTGAATCGAGAAATTGAGATATAACTCTTTGATATACTTTTTATTAAGATTGAGTCTGACTGTCTAGTTGATTCTCTTAAAAGTATATTGGAGTTAGTCCATACAGATTGCTAAGCGAATTATTAGGTGAGGTTGTTGTACCCCCACTTTTTCAAGAAGATTATAGGTTCAATGAAGTAGTCAAAAATGCTTGGAACACTAATACTTCTTTAGGCACACAACAGAACTACTTTCAGGCAGTTGAAAATTTTCAAAAGGATTCTAAGAAATGGAACAAAAATGTCTTTGGAAATTTTAATGCTAACATTGATAAAGCTTTGCAAGATCTTAATCAGGCCCAATATAACTTTGATAACGATCAAACTGAAATTAATAAGCATATATGACTGATTGTTTATGTGTCTATTTGCATTTTCTCAGTATGGAGGAAATCTTTTGGAAGCAAAAATCTAGAGTTAGTTGGTTAACTGAAGGGGATTGAAAAGACGAGGGTACCCAAATACACCACAATCTTTAATTTATCCACCTATAAGTCCTCTTACCGAAAGTGATTGTCTATGGACAAAGTCGAGACAATACTGCAAATCGGTATTCACACTTTGTGTGATTGTCTATGGATACGAGATCGACACAATACGACTACCAAAGTGTGATTACTTGATAATAGGTTCGAACTTAACCAAACTTTATAGGATCACTATCAAGTAAAGCGGAGTTAATGTTTGTGTATTTTACTTTTAATTATAATTGCGGAAATAGAAAAGTAAAAGACACAACAAGATTTTGTTAACGAGGAAACCGAAAATGCAGGAAAACCCCGGGACCTAGTCCATAATTGAATACTCTCATAATTAAGCCGTTATACAAAATCTAAACCAACTTCGTATAGTTGAGACCGAGCAACTAACCTTAGTTCACTTAGTTTCCTCAGTATCCCTACGCTTCCGACTTCGATGAGTGCACGCACTGGAACAATTCCTTTGGATTGTATTCCAAACAGTAAAGGAACAACAAATCTGTTTGGTAACAACTCTATTGTTTCTTTAAGATAAAGATATCTCAAGGCATATGCAAAGGCTCTTACGGTTAAGCTAATAAACTCCTTTGCCTGGTTAGATCAATCCAATCTCTATTACCAAAGTAATAAGATTCGGATTTGTAACAATCAAAATAGATCTCAAGATAACTATTAGGCGTTACCGATCTTACGCAACTATCAATCAATAAATCCGTTCTAGTTGGATCCCAGCCGATCAAGGTTTGTGCAACACAAAGATATGGGAAACCAATAAGAAATCTTATTCTTCTTCAAATCTTCTTTAATCTTCAATTAAAACCTGCACAACACCACTTAAATCTCTTGTGATCAATCACGCACAGAACGGAGTCTGTTAACAATGGATTATCACAAGATGTCTTTAGATCTACAAACAATTCTAAAGATCCCGTCGATACTTCGATCTAGTTTGAGTGAATCTTATATCAGAAGAGAAGATTCTCAAGAATAAACAAACTAGGTGTAATCAAAGTTTCAACAACCGTTAGTCAATCAAATCAATCGAAAACAAATAAACTGCAATTATCAGTTTCCCACCAACGGTACTCGTAGAGCTTCTTGATCCCACAGAAGTCTTTAAACGAGCGGTCATAAGAGATTTCGCCTAATTAGGGTACTTTCCTCTCCGATTTGATGGCTCCACCAGAAAAAAAAAAAAAAAAAGAAGTTCGCCTGACTCTTAGGATAGTTTGCTAGAAATGCAAATTTAGGTATTTATAGACCAAGGATGTTTGGACACCAATGAATTTCCAAAACTGAAAGTATTCTCAAGATATGCAATAAATGCCCATTCGGTTTTCATAATTCCAGTAAATGCTTTGTCCAATATTTCCCGAAATATTTCAATATAAAATCTCAAATTAGTAAATGCACATTACTAATTTTTATTCTCTAGAGATATGCATTTAATTGCTGGTAATTAAAGTATATAAAACCAGCAACCTTAATTAAAAGATTCTTAATTTATTTCGGAACATGATCTCCTTGAACAATAAAAGATAATAGTTACTGTACGTGTTCAAAGAATGTTGACATCTCTTCTTTGTAAATCCTCTTTCATATTTACAATCTTGGAATCGATTATACCATACTTCTAAACAAAGTTTAGAATTGGTTCATCTGTATTCCAAGACAACTATGTAATTGATCAAATATCAAATCACATCCATGGGTTCAATTGTTTCTACCAATTACTGGGATCGATTATACCCTAATATGAAAGCACTTGTGATCGGTCACACAAGTTACCAGGACCGGTTACATTAGTTACCAGGATCGGTTACATTAATTATCAGGACCGGTTACCATATACACATGGTATTGCTTGTGATCGGTCACACCATTCACTAGATCGGTTACACCAATTACAAGGATCGGTTACACCAATTACTAGGACCGGTTACATCAATTACAAGGATCGATTACACAACTCTCTGTGATCGGTCACACCAATTACTAGGATCAGTCACACCAATTACAAATATCGATCATACCATCTCAGGTGATTACTTAGGATCGGTTACACTAATTAATCAAAACTAGTCATACCAAATCATAAGTCAGGCATTGTTATTAGTTGTACCAAGATACATAACAAAGTTACGATCGGTTCTACCATCTCACACATATTGGTAATCCAAAGATTTGCAATGAATAGTTGTACCAATAAGCCTAGCGATTTCCCTTTCGATTCATAAAACAAGTTCATGAATGTACTTCCTTTAAACAAATGTAAAACATTATTTCCTAGGATGAAATCTTCACCTTTACCCATTCACATATTCATAACAGCATTCATAAGATTATGTCGATGTCATATCTACGAAGTTCAAAAGATAAGCGTTATAGTTTGTAGTCTAATTCTCTAATACTATGATCATATGATCATGTCTTACTACTAGAGTAATATACCCATACACAGCTTCGCAGTTATGTTTTCAATATAGCACGACTTGAAAGATAGGTTAGGAATGAAACATTTCAAGTCAATATTACTAACCTCAAGAGGAAGGATGATGTCGTCTTTGTAGCTCGTTACTTCTTCACATTCCTCGGGTCTTCGAGTAAGACTTGTATGTCTCAACATTCCTAGACTTTCTAGTCTAACCTAAATGAAGTTGTCTCTAGTACATAATCAAGCGACTCTTAGATGAGTTTTGACTCACTAAAATATGACAACCAAACTTGACATACCAACGCTTGGTGGGTTCAACCGAACTATGCTCTAACAGGGATCTTAATACTAAATATTTCCATTCTTCTACTTTGGTTAGGAGAAATAAGAACATGTTAGTTTGAATAAAAGACAATAATGGTAGATGGTTAGAGGATGAGAAAGATATTGAAAATCATGTTGTTGATCATTTCTCTAGCCTGTTTTCGTCTACTATGAATGATTGTGATAATGAATCTATTGAAAAATTATTTCCTGTTGTCATTTCTGCTGATAAGAATGTTAGTTTAACTGGTCCTGTGAATATTAAAGAAACAAAAATGGATATTAAACAACTTGGTCCACATAAAGCTCCCGGACCAGATGGGTTACAAGGATTATTCTTATCTAAATATTGGGAACATGTTGGACCTATTGTTATCCAACTCGTGAAGGATTTTTTCCATACTGGTCCTTGGACCCAAGATTCAATTAAGCTTTCATCACCCTGATTCCTAAAAAATCTTGTCCCAACACCATTAAGGAATACAGACCAATTAGTTTATGTAATTTTTCTATGAAAATCATTACAAAGATAATTGCTAATAGATTAAGGCCCTTAATGGATAAGATTATCTCACCTAATCAGCATGCTTTTGTGAATGGTAGGTCGATTTTTGATTCCACTATGATATGCAATGAGATTATAAAATCTTTTAAGCAT
This sequence comes from Papaver atlanticum, assembly GCA_023531105.1. Taxonomy (NCBI): domain Eukaryota; kingdom Viridiplantae; phylum Streptophyta; class Magnoliopsida; order Ranunculales; family Papaveraceae; genus Papaver; species Papaver atlanticum. The sequence goes on along the minus strand of JAJJMB010017633.1, from coordinate 2,807,114 downwards.
AAAAAAGGGGAGAAGGATTGGATGGCTTTGAAACTTGATTTCGATAAAGCATATGATAGGATCAATTGGCATTTTCTTATTAAGATTTTGGTTTGTCTTGGTTTTGAGAATACTTTTGTCCAATGGATTCAAAAATGTATTAACACTGTATCTTTTCAGGTTCTGATCAATGGAGCACCTAGTAAGAGCTTTAGTCCTTCTAATGGTTTTAGATAGGGGGATCCTCTTTCCCCTTTTTTGTTTATCATTTTCCTTGAGGCTCTCTTAAGAATGATCGGTATGGGTATAAAGGATAGGTATATCACTGGGATATCTGTTCCCCAGGGTGCGCCAGTGATATCTCATTCTCTGTATGCTGATGACTGCATCTTTTTTCTGAGAGCAACTTATAAAAATGCTTTTAATCTCAGAAATATTCTAGAAAAATTTATAGGTAGTCTGGGCAGTGTATTAGTGATGCAAAATTAACATTGTTCACTTCTGCGAATATGGGAAGGAGCTTTTCCAGAGGTATGATTGTTGCTCTAAAGGTTGAGATCACGAACGAACTAGGTAAGTATCTTGGTATACCGCTACAATGGGGCCGAATCAATATCAACACCTTTAATGAGTTAGCTGATAAATTAGCTAATAGAATGCAGGGATGGAAGAGTAAAACTTTAAATATGGCAGGTATAACCACTCTAATTAGATCTGTGTTGGATCATGTCTCAAACCATGTGATGTCAATACTAAAACTTCATATTGGACTGTTAAATAGGCTTAATAGATACAAAAAGAACTTTCTTTGTGTGTGCGTGTGTGTGTTTGGGTGAGGAGGGGATAAGGATAGAATAAGTTTACATAAGGTAAAATGGGAAAAGGTTTGTAGACCTCTAGATCTCGGTGGGTTAGGCGTGAGAGACCTTGACCTTAATAGCTTAGCTTTATTAGCAAAAATGGCTTGTAGAGTCTTTGTTAACCCTGAGTCTGAGGTTTCAAAACTTTTAAAGGCCAAGTATTTTGCTGATAATAATTTTTGGCTATGTGATGCCAAGAAGAGAAGCTCCACCAGTTGGAGGAGTATTGTCAAAAAGAGAGATGCTATTAAAGAATGCCTTAGGTGGCATATAGGAGATGGTTCTTCTGTTGATTTATGTAACGACCCTTGGATGTCAAATTTGCCTCTCACTGTTATTACCAATACTGGTAATCTGGTTGTTCCTCACATGAAGGTTAAGGATATTCTAGATACATAAAATAGATGCTGGAATTTATCTGCTATTGACGATTACATTTCTGAACAGGTGGCTGCTGATATTAAAGCTATTCCAATTGCTTGGGATGGAACACACAATGATCAGCTGGTTTGGTCAAGAAGTAAAAGTGGAAATGTTACAGTGAAAGAGGCGTATAATTTTTTAATATCCAAAAAGTTGGACAATCCAGTTCCAAACTTTGATTGGAACTTTTTGTGGAAGCTTAAATGTCCACAGAAAGTGTAACAAAAATTGTGTCTCTTTTGTCACAACAGACTAAGCCTTAATGAGTCTCTTTATAGAAAACATATAGGAATTCATCCAGGGTGTAGCCTATGTAACAATGATTTTGAAACTCCTCACCATTTTTTTTTTGTAGGGATGTTGGACCACTATGGAAGAAAATCAAGGAATGGATTGGTTTTCAACCTGACAATGTTCCATTGTCTCCTACAACCCTTAAAAGATGGTGCAACTTTGGAGGGAAGATTGGTGGAATGGAGTGTCAATATATTCTACCATTTGTTTTATGGTCAATTTGGAGAGGAAAGACTGAATGGGTTTTTGAAAAGAAAGTTTTTCATGCTACAAGAGTCCTTGCGAGGGCAATTATGGAGGCTAGAGAATTTGTTAGTGTCACCAATCGTTTCAAACAGGTCCAACACAGAACTATTGAAGTGCCAGTTCCTTGGGTTTACCCACAACAAGGTTATGTGAAGCTTAACTGTGATGGTGCTTCTAACAACTTGGGAATGGATGGTATTGGAGGCATTATTGGTGGAGACCAGGGTGAGTTTTATGCGTGTTATGCCAAGCATGTTTTCAAAAACGATAATAATGTGGCTGAAGTCTGGGCTATAAGGAATGGTATATTGTTGGCTAAAGATAGAGGTGGAAAGTGATTCCACTTACGCCATTCAGTTGTTCAAGAAGGAGGTTCAAGTTCCATGGAATTTGCACTCCCTAATTGAAGACATTGATGCTCTAAAGGAGAACTTTGATGCAATCTGGTTTTCACAAAGATATCGAGGGGCCAACGCAGTGGCTGATATTCTAGCAAAGGAAGGCGCTGCAAGTGTGTTAGAAGGTGTGTGGATATCTCAACCACCCGATGAAATAAGGCATTTAATTGGTGCTGATCTTGTTGGGAGGGCAGAAGTGAGAGTGTTAGTGTATTAAAAAAAAAAAGACTTTCTTAATTATCTATTTTTTTTTTTTGTTGTTGAATTTCTGTTTTTACTTGTTTTACACCAAAATCAACTACCCAGCTACTAACCACATGTGTAACTGACATCCATAATATACCACTTTCCATAATTTTATCAAAAAATCTTCTCCCGTAAGATTTATTTTCCTCCCAATAACAGGAGCCGACATGTAGGCTTGGGAAACAATTTGGACTAGCTGGTGCGAGTAGAAAGATTGAGTATAGGACCGGCCGCCCGGCTTGCCAATAGCTTCAAAGCTACATTTTTATGTTGGCAGGATTTTTTTTCCACCTAATGGTGCATAGTGATATAGAATATGCTCAGTCAGACAAGAAGCTTCGTCTATAGCATTAGGTAGCAGGGTAAATCAAATGTTTGGATTACAGGACAACAATTTCGATTAGCCAGGAAACTCCTTACTAAACGATTTTTTTTCTTTTCTAATAATCCTGGATTCTTGTTTCATGCTGAAGTAGATATGTACTACATTGTAACGTTTTATAACAAAAACAAATTGGACCCAGGAAGGCAGGATGTATTGTCCTGGAATCTTCCTAATCCAAAATATGAAAAGGGAAGAAGCCGGTATATGATTAACTGCGGTAAGAATGTATCTACATTTTCTCATGTCTTCTCCAATTTCTGTAAATCTGCAATGACTTTCTGTTTTTTCCGTATCCAAGTTTTTATGATGTCAGGATCGGCAGGTGGGAGTGTGCATGGATACGATGACGAAGTTGAGGTAGCTGACCTTTCAAGAAAGTCTCTCTGCTTTGGATCAGCATAGCAGAGAAGAGATTCCATACACACTTCTTGAGCAGATGAAGGTGGGTACGGCTTAAAATGTTGCAACTTTGAGTACTCATTAATAAGGTGATACATATACTCGTATACTTTTTCCATCGATAAATTTTCCATGAAGTCTTGTCCAGCTCTCCCAATGGTCTCAGCCTTATTAGCAGAAAAGAGAACAAAATTAAGTATATTAGACATTGAACACAAAAGCTAAACGTAAACCATAGTAATTCAGGCAAACCCATTTTTTATTTTTCATTTTTCTGGAGAATATTAGGAAATAACTAACAAGAAGTAATTAGGTGAATATCGGAGTACCTCGGAAGGGTTTCTGTTTCCCCACTCAACAGCAAACTTTATGGATCGGCATAAGTCTGTTGTTGGGTAGATAGGCCAATAGTTTTCTCTTGGTAAAAGACCACGGCTGAAAAAATCTTCGTACTCTGGAGATATTATTAGTGTAAGAGAGCCACAAGACAATATGTATTTCAAGCTCACAGACCAGGCATAACCCTCTGCATAAATTTTATACCTGCACAATGATAATAATCGTCAACTCTATGAAAAATGACCGCCCAACGCCAAGATATCAGCACATTGTCAACTTCCAATTTAAACAAAATGCTTGTGATAGGAAAAAAGTTTCACTCTTTTCCAGCATCCAATATTTACAGAAGTCCATGAGCTACATTCAAGCTTGCCATCTATGTATGGTCCCTTTTCAATGAGTATTTTATCATATCCATGTCAGAACTCAGAACAACCAGGAATCATAATTGTAGATGTGCAGTAAATCATGGCTCAACTTGGTAAAGGGTCAGGTAGTTGCCCATTCACATCTAGCAGTGCACTACATTTTTCTTTTCAGTATGCCACCCGGTTGTCACCAAATAAATAAGAATACAGTATCATGGCTTACCTATGTTTACACTGATTGGATAGTTTAGACTGCTCATAACCACCTTTTGCTTCTTCCAACCAATTCTGCAGTGCAAGATAAGATGTTCATTTCATAGAGTCCTTTAGAATTAACCAAAGCAATGAAATAATTTAGGCGCATATAAATGTACAAAATGCTCTGAAATGTTGATAGAATCCAAACCTGACGCATGATCTGGGCTCCCCAAAACCTAGAATGATTACAACGCATCAACTCCGTACGAACAGGAGATAGAACATCCGGGTTTCCTTTCCAGTAAGCTCGAGGCCACCTCTTTATCCATTCTTTAGCTTGAGAACCTTGTTTTATGCTTCTAAATTCATCATCCCAGGGTTCTATGTTCACTTCCGGCCTACACCAATCAATTCACATGTCATTACAAGAATACCATGCTTAGCAGCCAATGCAACCATTCCCAAATTAGAATGCAATTTTTTACTCTTGCTCTTCTGCTTTATGGCAAATCTGCAACATTCATAATACTTGAATTCAAGAGATACGTACAAACTTCTCAAATATAATATACTTACCAGCCCCAGAAAGACCAATCTGGAAATGGAATATCGAAATGAGCATTGGTGGTACAATAACGGAACAACGGAGGCGGAATTAGTCCAGAATACTCAGTTCGATTAAGAACAGGTCTATCCATACAATCAAACATAAGATCAACATCTGGGACTAATCCTGGATACCTTTTAAGAAGTTGTAAGAAACTCCATACTGTAAACATAGCTCTACTCTGAACACAATCATAATAAAAATCAGCATATAATCTACCATCAACAATTGTTATCCTAAATGCAGCTGATTTTTTAGCTTCCATAAATGTAGATAATGAAATTCCAGATTTAGACCATGGTTCAAGATCTTGATGTATCCAACGAAAAAATGACGGACATGAATTCTTAGATTGATCTGCTGCTGCTGATGATGATTCATTAAGATTGTTGTTATTATCGGGATATCGACGACAAGTTAGATACGAACATTCAATGAATTTAGAAGTTCTTGTGTATCTTGAACCATCATTGAATTCTTTATGTGGAAATGGATGCCATGGTGTTGGTTCTAAGTTATGTCCTGCTACTGTTCTTGTTTGATCTACCTGTGTGTTTGAATAAATTCCTCAATGAGTTAAATAATCACAGAAAAAAAAAATGTAGCAAATTATAAACAGAGTTCTGGTAGTACCTTGAAGAGGAAAAGAAGAGTGAGAGAAAACAGAGCTAAAGCAAAGAGAGCAATGACTTGAAGACGTGAAGCTCTTGCACGTAAATAGCTTGGATGAATTTTTCCCATTTTACAATTCTCCAGAAACTTTATTATTATCAAGAAGATTCATGGATTTTATGATTCTGTGTGTTTCTTTCTTCTTGCAGGTCCTTGAGTTTTCTCTCTCTAAAGTTCAGTCAGTCTCCTGTTGTATCCCCACAAAATGTGGAAAATTAATTGCCCTTTTCTTAAGGTAAGAAGAATTAGTCATTTGTCATCATGTCCTCTTCTGTATACACTCTCTTTGTACTATGTGCATTACTGTTATCAACAAAAATGACTAGTGAACTGCCAAACTCTTTAAATTGCTGGTCCATTGACAATTCTGAATGCTGCACTGTGCTTTCAATAATGTGTCTGGTAGAATGTGGAGCCACGCTGTTGCAGTGCAGATTACCCACAGAGGGAAGGGTGCCCATAATATCCCAGATTTTTAATTATTATGGCATACAATTTACTGCCCATTGAAACAACAGAATGAATAATTTACTGCTAGCTAGCTAGCAAGTAGCATAGGCAAGCACTTTGCATATACATGGGATTATGTGAGTTACAATCATAATTTTTAGCAGTACAATGCAAGGCGTTGTTTTATTTCGATAAACCATTAGCGTAGAAGTAACCCACAGCTATGGCAAGAATATATTATGATGTATGATTCATCAATAGACGTATTAGTTAATGTAAGTAAGTAGTTAGCATGATATAGAGATATCCAATTCCGCAAATGGGATCTGTGTTTTCTTCCAGGCAAGTCTGATTGACAAACATCCCACCAGGTACCTGCACTGCTCAAACTGCAATTATCCTCCTCAATTTCTTCATTTTTCTGCGACATACAGGACAAACTCCTGCATCCTCCATAATCCTGCGGTATTAGCAGTTTTATTACACATTGTTAGTCCAAAATCCGGAACGATTAATTTGCACTAAAAAGCAAATGGATTTTTTTTCTTCTTGTCCTGATTGGATCCTCTAAAATTAGTATTGGTGAATTACCTTGTTCCACATGTATAGCATGTAGCACAGTGCCCACATGGAAGGAAAAAACTGTCCCTTGCAGTATCAGAGCAAACCAGACAGAGATGATGAGAATTTTCAGTCTCTCCTTCTTTTAGTTGTTTTCCTTCAGTGGAACCCAATGCGAGGGGGTCTTCAAATTCCTCATCATGAGATACAGAATCATAGGAAGAACCCAAACTCAATATATCATCATCTTTTTGTCCCAGCAATGGGGTCCTCTCATTATCAGAACCATTTCTGCTGCTGTTGAGGAACTTTGCACATACCTTGTATATGAGAAAGAAGATCAACGTCATTGCACCTGCGCAGTAGTACATATAAGTAATGAAGAGAGATAAATGGGAGGTTCGGTCAAGGTATGGAAGAGAAAGCACCTGAACCAACAAAGTATGTAATCCATCGTGGCTCATATGACACTTTGACAAACCAATCTTCTGGTGGAGTACCCTGAAGGAGCATGAAAGGGAAAATTTCTGAATAGGTTTCTAAGTGTTGGGCTGGTAAGCAAATTAAGATTGAAAAGCTAAAACCATCTGGAGAACTATAAGCACTTCCAATTTGACAGTGGAATGGGATTAACATTTTTGGATTTTATATTTGGTGTCCATGAGTTTGATCCAATTATAGTAATTCAGATGACATAATATGTCTTTGGGAAGCCCAACAACACCTTGAGGGTTGTCCTACGATGTCCACAGGTTAGGTAGCACAGGTGGTCGGAAAATCTTATCTAATGCCTTTATCAAATACTGAACAAGAAAGACTACACAACCTACTTCTGAAAATCAGGAGTAAATGTGGATAAGAAAATGAGCACACGACAAACTCCCAAGGGGAGTAAAATCTTCGCTACATGTTCATAATGGACCTTTGAAGGTGTTACACAGTAATCATTTGAAGGTACACACACAAAAGTCCTTTCAAACCAGAAAACATGGAAAGAAAATATAACTAGCGGTTTTACCTGTTGTCGAGTAGGAGAAGATAGAACAGCCACATTTTGTTTAAAGGGAAAAAGCTTCAATCTACATAAACCTTCACTCAGGGAACACTTGCAATATGCCTTGGTGGTATTATACAAGAAAGCCTGTATACTGATGTTCAACTGCACCTGTTTAGAGAGAGTTTTCAATCATTATCAGGATAAACAAAATAAATTGGTTCCAAAAAATACACATGTATGAACAATTCAACCGGGATACACATTGAGTAGCAATTTGATGAGTTAGCTAAAGATAAACTACAAGGTATGATAAATTTATATTAGAATCTTGAGTCTGATTGTCTGCCATTTAAGAGCCGTTGGAATTTCAAGAACAAGTATCACACTGACTCAATAAGCAGAGAGGACACGTTTCTTGAACAGCGGAGAAGGACAAAGTAGGAATTACCTCAGCTGGCTCTGGATTAATGTTAGCCACTGCAACATAGTAATAGGAAGATGTGAAAACTTTCTGTTGAATCCTACCACTTCCTGGGAAGACATTTGCATGATGCATTACTTCAACTTCTGTATAGAACAAAAGAACACAAAGGTGCAACAAGTGGCATTTTTTTGTTCCTACCTTGAATGATACTCCAGGATAATGTAGTGTTAGGATATGATGGGTCCTCAATCCATTCCAGAAGGTCTTGCTCACCTGCAAAATCAAATTTAAGTATTACATGAAACGTAATAGACATATTAAGACAATAACAGCATGATAGTGTATACCAGCATCCTAACATGTTTAACCGTCCAGGAAGCGACATCAAATAGAGAAATCTCACAAGTATTAGCGCAGTTCCACTATTTCTTTTGCAAGACATGACATTTTGGCTTGAGATTTGCTACCATACCTTCGGCAATCACAATGAACAGTGGAGAAGAGTCCTGAGATTTCGCACTATATATAATATCCACCTCAGATCCTGGGTTCAGATAATATATCCACTCCTGCAAAACCCAACACAAGTAAATACCATTTCTCCATTCATAACAATATCCTTCTATAGAGAATTAGGCACAAGTGTTGATTGCCTTATGCGAATAAGCTGGTACAGATGTGTAATAACTTTCAGACCAATTTGTCTCTACATCAAGTGGAGGAGGCTTGTAAAACCCATATAGTACTGGACCTAGCTTTGATTCAGTCACTTCAAGTACCTATATACCAAACCCTCAAAGTCAGGTCATAAACTACAACAACAATTTGTAGGAAGTTTAGACTGGAGAATCACCTCGATTTCACTGACAAACAACGAATTCGCCGTTAATAAACTCGAGAAATTTGGGCCAATTGGCAAATCCCTCTCCCCGTAGAATCCCATAACCACCATTGCAGATACTGCTGCTTAGTTGAATAATCCCAAAACATATCATTAAATTCAAACAATGTTTTAGTAAAGAATAAAAATCAATCAAACAAGCTTTAATTTATAATTCAAATATTCGTGGAATACATAAGAAAGAACAAACCTAAGAACCAGCAAACAAGGAGAATGATTATGCATGACCAAACATCATCCATAAATTCCGACGAAGACCAATCACTTATCATCGTAAAACTTACACGAACAGAAGAAACATTCCTGTTCTGTTGTTGCTGATTATGTTCATGTTGCTCATGCTCTTGTTGATTCTCTACTTGTACTTCTGTTTCCTGGACTGGTGTTGACGAAGAAATGGATGAGGAAGAAGCCATTAGAGAATGTTCCATTAATGACATACCAGTAATGTAATATGATTCATCCATTCTGGCTTTCTTGCATTAATGTCAAAATACAGCTCAAATAGAGGAAAACGTGATACCGACCAGTCAATTTCTTCTTCTTTGTGTAATTAGGCGGGAAGAGTAGGTTTGTACCACGGGATGAGAGAGCCGTGGAGGACTATCTTAGAACGAAATTAAATGGGTTAAAACCCGTATTCAAATGCGTAAACCCGGTCCATATCCGAGGCCATGTTCTCCAGAGTCCAGATGTGAGATGCGCTCCTCCATATAAATTCCACTGTCAAATGAGTCGTAAAGATAGAAGAGAGAACTGAGAAAATTACTGAGATCAGATTTCTGAGAGAACAAAAAATGGCATCTGCAACTAAGCTGATTTCAGTATCTCTGTTATGGATTGTTGTCTTGTTTGGAACTCTAGCTTTTATCCAGGTAAAAAAATCGATCAATCAATCTTTCTAATTTATTAGGTTTTTTTGAAAGTCAAACCCGTCAGATTTATTACTGTAAAACCCTAAAAATCTTAAAAATTCCGGATCGATCTGATAGAATTTAGATAGACTTCTCCAGATTTTTCTTTATTTCCATTGGATTTTGTTTCCAGAATCGATTAGGTGATGCCGATAAATCATCCGATCTAAGCGAGATCGGTATTGAGCTCGATCAGGTCAGATATAGCCGTCGGGCTCGATTCTTTCTCTATATCTCTATTTTCTCAGTGTCAGTGTGTGTGTGGTTCTTGCTCCTAGTCCTAGATTTGTCTCGGTCCGCATTTCGTTCTAATGGAAAGCATTGTTCTTATCTGATGCTTTAAGCTCTTAGCTTTAGTTTGTATCCCCCTCGTCTCCTTACCGTTTCTCAGACTGAGTTGATCTGTAGATTCATCTGTTTGATCAGTAAAAACCAGCTTTGAATTCGCTTTCTTTGTTGAGCTATGTGGTTTTTAATGTGTAATTGTATGTTTTTGTTTCAGGCTAAGAAGTCAGATGAGAGTCTGAAGGAAGTAACCCACAAAGTATTCTTTGATGTCGAGATCGATGGTAAACCAGCTGGTATGTATTCATAAACAGATTTCTGCACTAGAATTGTAAAATTTAAAGCATTATACTGACTAAAGCGAAGATTTGTCTGATAATTTTCTGTACTCTTGTATGGATAAGAGTAGAGTAGGCTTAATTTGCCTTGTGTTTTTTACTTTGATTTCATGGTAGTTTTGAGGATTAATTAGTCAATAAATGAGACCTGTACAGACACACAGGAGAAAGCATGTGACTGTTGAAATCGGTTTTTGAAAGACGCAGATAATAAGCTTAAAATAATAGGAATATCTACCTGATTACATGTGTTTAGAAGGTTGAGTAAAATACCTTGTTTGAAGATGAAATCATTTTGTTCTTCTCCTCCTTCCTTAGCTGTACTCTCCTTAGCAAAGATTTAGCAAAAACTTTTTGGATGAGTAATTTTTTTATTCAGTTTTGTTTGCATGCAGGTCGTGTTGTCATGGGCCTCTATGGGAAAACAGTCCCTAAAACAGCAGGTACACGTCCAAGTTCAGCATTGTGTGAACAAGTGACTTACCTTATTTCATATTTAGTTTCTTTCGGTGTGGCTAACTAATTGACGCATATCAACTGTTCTTTCTTTATGCAGAAAACTTCCGAGCACTTTGCACAGGTATACTGCCAATCTTTCCATGTTTATCTAATTTCAGCTTTATCTTTATCTCAGAGTATACGATTTTTTATCATTTTTTACAAATAATTGTATTTTCAACTCTAAGCCAGGAAACTATGGTGTTTGTGAGATACAAATAGGCGGTTTAGATTTCTGAGGGTTTTCTCATGTGTGACGCTTTACATCAGTTCTCCCACTTTCTCTTGGCTAGATCCAAAAGAAGGGAGTGACTTGGTTAATTAGAATATTTTCTTATATATTGTTTTTTTTCTTGGTGCAGGGGAGAAAGGTACTGGAAAGAGTGGAAAGCCTCTCCATTTCAAGGGAAGCAAGTTCCACAGGATCATCCCTAGCTTTATGATTCAAGGAGGTGATTTTACACTCGGTGATGGAAGAGGCGGTGAATCAATCTACGGTGAGAAGTTTAATGATGAGAACTTCAAGCTGAAGCACACTGGACCTGGTAAGCCTATAATTCTACTCAATAAGTTGAAGTTTATGTGTTCAATATAGCTCATACAGACATGTACATGTATTTTATGTATGGACTAAGAGACTTGCATTTAATCTGTTGAAATATAATAATGTTTAACAGTGTGAACATTGTATTGCTTGTTTCAGGGCTTCTTTCAATGGCAAATGCTGGTAAAAACACCAACGGTTCACAGTTCTTCATCACGACTGTAACAACTAGCTGGTAATTAACAATGCAGTCTATTTCCAATCTTCAGTTTTATTTTATTGATGACGTGTTTTTAAACTTCAGTCTATAATTATGTTGAGATTTATATGTTTGCCATTGTCAACTCTATATTACAGGTTGGATGGCAAACATGTTGTCTTCGGGAAGGTGCTTTCTGGGATGGACGTGGTGTACAAAATTGAAGCAGAGGGGAAGCAAGATGGAACACCTAAACGCAAAGTTACCATAGCAGACAGTGGTGAAATTCCCTTGTGATCGCCCTATTTTATCATCAAACAAAGATGCAGTTAACTTTTTTTTGACATTTTATGCGATCTAAATCTCTCCACTGTCGAGATGACATAATATGTAACGGACATAATATGGTTATCAAATTATTAGCTAGTAGAAAAACGTGATGGTTTTTTTTTTCTATTAGAAAAAAGTTTTATTTATAAGAGTTTAAACAACCTATTTCCTTGCATCTCAAATAATTTCATAGTTCCCATTTTTTTTTCTTTTTTTTGCCTGGAACATGGCATTGTCTTTTCATTTACCCTCTCGGATCAGTTTCCTATCTTCAGTGGCATTCACCTAGACTACCACGGGTGTTGGAAATTGAAACTTGGCACTGGAAACAATAAATCTATCTTTTAAATCTCTCTAGGAAATTATTTACCTAAGCCTAGTGAAACATTAACCGACAACATCATTCTAATAATTTTCAGAATTAGTCAACTTGAGTCAACACAAAGAATGACTTTCTAATGTTTCGTCTGGTTACTCTTCGAAAGAACGATTTTTTGGGCACTACTCAAAAATGGAGGGCACTACTCTTCAATTTTTGGGTGGATATTAGAAGTAATAATGAGTCACCCCTTATCTAAGTTTTTTTTAATACCAAACTTGTCCTTGGTAATTAAATTAGTTAGTAATGATTAATTAGTGTTAGTGTAATGACTAATTAGTGAGGTTAGATTAATTAGTTGGGTGTTTTTAAAAGATTAATTTTTGAGAAGAAGGGGGTTTTGGTTTTGGATTTTTTTTTTTTTTTGTAAGATTGTTGATTTCGAAATGAGGGTTTTGGGTACTTAGGTATACTTCAAATTTAGTTAATGTTGCTTGAATTGGGAAAAACTTTCGAAAAAATGAAAATTTTATAAACTGATTTCCGACCATGGAAATAAAGTTCGGCTACGACATCTGAAGAACAGGTAGCTGAACTCATCTGCAAGTGTAGTTCGACTAATGGTTCTGAGACACAGGTAGCCGAACTCAGCTTTAATGGAGTTTTTGCTTTCAGAGAAAAGTTCGGATAAGAAAAAAAAAGTTGCAACGTAACCGAACTAAAAGTTCGTCTGAGAAAAAAAAATCGACGTAACCGAACTCAATATATAGGTTTTCAGAGAAAAGTTCTGTTAGGAGAAAAAAAATGCGACATAACCGAACTAAAAGTTCGGCTAGGAAAAAAAGGGAAAAAAAACTTACGACGTAACCGAACTAAAAGTTCGGCTGGGATTTTTTTTTGCGAGGTAACCGAACTTTTCTCTGAAAGAAAAAACTCCATTAAAGCTGAGTTCGGCTAGTTCGACAAACTGTTTCACATAATTCCTAGCCGAACTTCTCTCTGTAACTTCCATTTTCAACTCATTTTGATGATTACTACTCATTTTTTCAACCAAGTAATGGGTTTGTGGAATTCTTTTTTAACCGAGACATTGAAGCGGAAAGAAGAGAAGAAAATGAACCATCTAATAGTAACGGATTTGTGAAAAATTAAAAGTAATGGATTTGTTATAATTTTGATTTTGTTTTGTTAATGATTTAGATTAGTTTATATATATATATGTGTGCGTGTGTGTGTATTTATTAGATTAGTCTTAATTTTAATTAGGTTAAGGGTAGGTTAGTCATTTCCACACTTTAGGACACCCCTTATAAGTATAGGGTAGACATTCCTATCACAAAGTAGTCCCCAAAAATGGTTTGAGTAGTCCCCAAAAAATGGTTCCTTCCAAAGAGGTGAATCTCGTAAAATGTATCTTTCTAATGTTTTTCTTTGCTCGTCTCGTTACTTTTTTTTCCCCCGGAAAAGAGGCGAATCTCAGAAAATGTATTGATAACCCCGGTTTTGGAAATCGGAAACCTTACAACAGTTTTATAGCGTCAAAATATATTCATCAAATCTATTGTATTTCTTGCATCAAAATACATTCATCAAATCTATTGTATCTCCACCAGTTCCTGAACAATTCTATCCTTACAAACATAAATAAAACATTTCTAAATCCCTGGAGGGCCCAGCAACATCAGCGGGCCAAATTGATTTTGAAACAAAATCAATATGGATCACTGCACAAAGCAGAGACTGGATCAGGTCCAACCCCATGTACATTCAAGTAACATGAACTTAAGTTTTTAAGATAACAGTATTTACAAAAATCAAAGCGACAGGAAACAGAGTAACACGGGTCTTTTGAATAGGTCTTTAGTGGTTTTAATCGGGATGAATCGGCTTTGGAGTCTTGGTAGCAGTTGTGGTAGTTGAGGAACTTGTTGATGATCTTGGTCTAGTTGTTGTGATGTCTTTGTTTCTTTGGTTGTATCTGATGATGTTCTTGTTGCGGTTAGATTTATTTTTTCACCCATTTTCTTCCACTTGAGCAGATCTTCAACTAATAAAGAAGAACAGACATAAAGATAAACCAAAAAAATCCAAAAACTAAGAAAAAAGTTAATATCTCTTGTAACTGTTTCTGAAATCAACAAGGAAATCAGAAGAAGGAAAGAAGAGATATAAACAAAGTAAGGTACTAATAGATCTCAAAATAAAAATCAGTTGCTATTTGAATCTAAAAAACAGTCGGATTCAAACCCAAAACTGAACAAAAGTACTAGAAAATTATTAAATAGGGAAGATTAAACGAAGTTAGACAATGGGGTGAGCTTCCCCTGCTCTGGTTTGCTCCAATGGAGCCGATCTGGGCAGGGGAAGAGCTTGGCTGTTAGGGTTTGGAGAAGTTTTCAGAAAAGAAGTTTTTTCTAAAGATAGAGAGTTTTTTCTTTAGGGGTTGAAAATTTTGGAATGCGCTTATCTCGTTTCGTTACTCAAAACCTAGTATTGTCACCTCTGCCAGCTCCGACCTCATACCTTTTTTCTGGAATGCGCATCTATATGCTTTGCTTGTTGCATGCTCATTGGAGCACAAGTTTTTTTTTGTTTTTTTTTCCCTGAGAACAACTACTTATTCATGAGATATTTTAGCGTTCCTGCAACCATTTCAACCTTAAAATAATAATATCCAATCTTCTCATGCATATTTAAAATGATATATAGCTCTAGCATCTCTGCTAGTTTAGGTTAAAAAAGTTATCTCCTTCTTCTTTTTCTCTTCAAAGTTTGAAATAATCTTTCTTCTTCCTGCGATCATGACTTATGCTTATGATCTCAGTGGATTATCGTTAGCTCAGCGTTTCGCAAACCATAAAAATGTGGCCTCCAACCCCACCAGAATTCATCAGAGACTTTTTAATAAAAAACAATAGCATTTTAGCAATAATTTTTTAACTGACCTTTTTAACCATGGGAGATTAGAGGTGCTCTAGTTCATTTCTGGGGTCCTAAAATAAATTTCCAAATTAGAGAAGTCTATACATCACCTGCTTTCATTCTTACGAAGATTTTTTCCAGCATACCTCAAATGGTTCTGGTACCCATTTGGCAATGTGTTGTCGGCTACTAAAGCCTATCCTGGAAAGAACATTTCTACAGATTTTGTTACAGAAATCCCAATTTGGGCTAGTATCCTTAGCGCGAAACATTAGCAAAAAATTCAGGAAATGATAAGACTTAATTATTAATTAAGATAATACAAACACTGACCACCTTCAGAGTTACGGAACTGTATTAATTATTTGAATGTCTATCCAAGACAGGATTTTCACACAAACAGTATAACATAGAAGGTGACGATAAGCTTGAGCAACCTTGACATCAGAAAAATAGTTCTCGTGATGTAATTTTGTGCACACCTCATATTCTCAATCTAATATTGTGAGGTTGCACACATCATTAAATTTAGGTAGTGATGGATGAGTAGGAAACACACCGCTTGTGTCACTAGTCGACACAACAAAGTCATTTGTATTTTTCTTACCATTTATGGGCTTCCTTATTCTTTTCTCTCGTCGAGGCTCTGAAGAATTTGTAAAATTCTTCAAGGCAAGGTTCATCTTCCTTATATCATTCTGAAGCTTAAAAAGAACCTTGTCATTTTTCTTCAATCTTTGACACTTCCCTTTACAATGACCACAACTTCCACAGAAAGTGCAGTGAGAAGAGAGAGAATTACCAAGAGGTATGGTTCCATTTTCATCGCCATGAATATTTTCATCCTCTTTAGATCCTGCAAGAATGAAAGTATTGTTCTTGGTGAATGAGGTATTGATGTGATTTTAATATAGTGGTAAAAAGGATTCGAACTCTAAGACTTGTGAAGATTCGATTTTTTAAATTTAATAAAAATATACAATAATATTACAAATGGTGCAAAAGGTACTGGAACTAAGGATTCGGCCAATCTTCATAACATAAGGTTCAATTATTTATTCTCAACAATTTTAGCTCAAGAAATGTAAACATGGACTCTTATTTTTGCCAAGGTAGATTCTAAAAACATTAGTTATAAATCGTAAGCATGGGACATCAAACATCTAAGAAAGCATGACCCATCCAATAAAATAATAACTAATTAATCAAAATCATATTTCAATTAATATTAGTGCAAAAGTCATAATTTTTTTTTACCCATGTATGAAGTTCGGCCTCCTCCGTCATCCCAGTGTTGGGGTTAACTCATCATGTCGAAAACACACTCAAAATATGTATTCATGGCTCAAAAAGTGTCTACAAGAAGAGAAAATAATGAAACAGGAAATCTGCAACAGCACAGGTGCGTTACAGACCGACTGTTTCAACTCTTAACTGTTATGATGAAGATAATCGTTACAAATCTGAAGATAAATGTTGCAGAAGAGGATGAAGAAACTGTTACAATGAAGATAAATGTTGCAAACCAGTTGAAGAAACCGTTACGACGGATGAAGAAACCGTCGTTGTTTCCCTGTTCTTCACGAGCAGCAGCAACAACAATAACAGAGTTTTGAAAACTCTTGATTCACGCCTCCTGAGCTCTCCTCTCGACCCCAAACTCTCGACACCCCTTCCTTGTACCTTTAGAAATCTATTTATACTTCTAAGCCTCATTTAATCACGCCATATCTCCCAAATAATCTTCATTTATCACTATTATTCTCTACGGCCAAAATTTCCATTTTTTGATCTTCCACGCGTTCTCAGCTGTCAACCTTCCTTATTTATCTTCTTCTAGCATCTCTGTAGTGCAACACACTCGAAACTCATGCATTACACGCCTCAAACTCGTGTCAAATTCACTTGAACCCGTGAAAACTTGTGTCCACTGTTTTGGATTGAAACACGTTATTAAGCCAATTTATATCGGAAACAACACCCATACTAGCTTCTTATATCCTCTAGGAACAATCCCACCCAATTCCAGCCCTTTAGTCTACCTAAAATTACTCCAAAAATCCGATTGAAAATCTGCCAGTGAAAGGGAATATTTTCCCGCCAAAAATATTTTTTGAATTTGGGCAGAAAGTCACCCCTTATCCATGGTCGCCCCTTATCCGTTGCTGGAGTCCGAATAACACTTGTCCCTTGGGATGCCTTTAGTAATTTTTCTGTGGTGTTTTCAACACTTTTTTCGGGGTTCCTCCGGTGCATTTCTGGGGTGCCTTTAGTACTTTATCCTAGGGTGTAAAACACCACTTTTCGAGCCAATTTTTCCGCAAGAGCTTATTCCCTAGAAAAGACTTAAAAAAACTTTATTAGAAATAAAATGAGTCATAGATAATGTAGTTATGGGTGAAAATGCGTCACACTTACGTGCTTATCAAATTCCCCCACACTTACATTTTGCTAGTCCTCGAGCAAAACCTCAAGACCCGCTCAACAGCTGGTCATTTGCGTAACACCAAGAGAGACCCGCTCAACAGCTGGTCATGTGAATCAAAAGAATAGACCCGCTCAACAGCTGGTCATTTGTGTAACATAGAGAAAGACCCGCTCAACAGCTGGTCATAAGAAAACAAAAATAATAGACCCGCTCAACAGCTGGTCATATGTGTAACATAGAGAAAGACCCGCTCAACAGCTGGTCATAAGAAAACAAAAATAATAGATCAGCTCCACAACTGGTCATATTTATTATTTTTTTCTATATATATATATATATATATATATATATATATATATATATATATTTTATTTATTTATTTAGACCCGCTCCACAGCTGGTAATAATATACCTGCAAACCTACAATAGACCCGCTCAACAGCTGGTCATAAATTGCAAGAAATTTCCTGGAAAAAAAAAGAAGTAAAAAGTTAACCACTCACCCACACTTAAACATTACATTGTCCTCAACGTAATTGAGTCCAACGTAAAAATTAAGATGGGAAATTCATAATATGCGAAATAAACAAATAAAAATAAAACAAGAAAATAGAATTACCTACTGGAATATACATAAAGGATCCCCATAAACTAATAACCTGAAAATTTGGGGATCAACCCAATATACAATATTTATAAATGACAGCTTCACACTTATGTCATGATTCCCTACAGAAGGTGAAACAATCAAAAAGAAAAAATCACCCCCAAACTTGGTTTTTACTTCGCAAGGAAGTACATAAAGAACATAATATGGGGATACCCTTTGGACTGAAGAAATATCAATTGGCTCAGGCACGGTATCAAGAACAGGCAAGTCCTCTTCGTATTTGGATGCAAAGTGATCCAACAAAACCTTAGAAGCACACAATTCTAACCCTAAATTAGGTAACTTTTGGAAGTCTAGGGGTCTAGAAACAACCTCTAAGTCGGGTGAATGATCTTGTGGGATAGATTCATCTATGGAATTAGGAAAATCATCCACACAAGCATCCACATGGTCATCTATATCATCTGTCTGGAACAGAGAGTCACTAAAAGATTCATCATCATCAGCATATAATTTTTGGCATTCTATAACTCTCAATCTTAGTTCCAAACTAAGTGGTGTGTGTTTGTAATACTTCTTATATATAGTTAGAGGTGATTCTTCACTTACCATTTATGGAGCAAAAACTCTATACCGTTGCCTATGCATATATTCACCAAGAGTTATTTTAGATGACGTCTCCTGATAATGAGAATTTGTATGCTTATAGTCTCGTAACGTCATCTCAGGTGGCATCTCTTGATAATAAGAATTTCTACGCTTATAGTCTCATAACGTCATCTCAGGTGGCGTCTCCTGAAAAGGATTCATCACCCCGAAAATACAAACTACAGAGGAATTCTACACAATCACAAACAAGGCTGACTCGACCAAATCAAACCTATTGAATCTAGCAAACAAAAAGCATGATGGCTCCCTTAGATTGTTTCTAGACCAGCTTCTATTCCTCCAAAAGGCAACTAGGTATCGTTTTAGCAAACCTCTCTAGATCGATCCGAATAAAGTGAGTCGAAGAAAAGTAGGGGAAGCTCAGAGGAGCTTTGATACCCCCACCTCTTTGGCAACGTTTCCCGTTAGGGAGGTTCTAGTCGACTCACAGTAATCTTCCTGAACTTTTGAGTTAAGCTAATAAGATACCCAATACTTCCCTTTGAATGACTTTCCTACAAGCTCGTTACCCTATCGGTCTCGTTCTAATCAGTATTTTAAGCTTGGGTTCGCGTAGGTTATGTGTTCCTAAGGTGGGCAAGAAGAGAACGGTGATGAAATCCGAACCCTTATCTTGTATGGACTGGCCTTTCCCTTTACTAGGAAATTAAAGCCCGTATTCAAAACCTCAATATATATGCACCTTAAGGAAGACAGTAAACCCGCTGACAGGGGATTCGCGGGTGTTTAGAAGCTTACCTCCCGTACCAGACGGGGGATGAAACGGTTGTAGTCAACTCGGGCCATTGACTCCTGTGTCAGTGTACGAACCCGAGGGGCCGAGACGATATCGTAATCGTCGTCCTTCCCTGCAAACAGTTTATATTTAAAATTTTACCCTTCCGTAGGGTTTAAAAATAATTAAAGTCCAAATAATGTCCCAAAAAATAAAATAAAAAATGTCCAAAAATAAAAGAAAACAAAATACAAAAATAAAATCCTATTTACAGTTTCTAAAAATAAAATAAAATAAAATCTAAAAAATCTATAAAAATAATAAAAAATAAATCTAAAAATAAATAAAAATAAATAAAAATAAAATAAGTCCCTCGTCTTCTTTCCGTTCTTTTCGCTTTAAGCTTTAGCTCCAAGTCTTTATGAAATCACCAAACTCTTTGACAACTTCTTTTTCTTTTCGATCCAAACTCCAAAACCTGTAGCACACAGACAAATACCCAAAGAAACGTAAAAAAGAACAAAGAAAAATAAATCTAAAAACTCTAAATCTAAAAACAAATCCCCGGCAGCGGCGCCAAAAATTGATGTGATTTTGAAGTTTGTTGTAGTAAAGGTTCGTTGAGACTTGTGAAGATTCGAGTTTTTAAATTTAATAAAAATATACAATAATATTACAAATGGTGCAAAAGGTACTGGAACTAAGGATTCGGCCAATCTTCATAACATAAGGTTCAATTATTTATTCTCAACAATTTTAGCTCAAGAAATGTAAACATGGACTCTTATTTTTGCCAAGGTAGATTCTAAAAACATTAGTTATAAATCGTAAGCATGGGACATCAAACATCTAAGCAAGCATGACCCATCTAATAAAATAATAACTAATTAATCAAAATCATATTTCAATTAATATTAGTGCAAAAGTCATAAAAAAAAAAAAAAAAAAATTTTTACCCATGTATGAAGTTCGGCCTCCTCCGTCGTCCCCGTGTTGGGGTTTAACTCATCATGTCGAAAACACACTCAAAATATGTATTCATGGCTCAAAAAGTGTTTACAAGAAGAGAAAATAATGAAACAAGAAATCTGCAACAGCACAGGTGCGTTACAGACCGACTGTTTCAACTCTCAACTGTTATGATGAAGATAATCGTTACAAATATGAAGATAAATGCTGCAGAAGAGGATGAAGAAACTGTTACAATGAAGATAAATGTTGCAAACCAGTTGAAGAAACTGTTACAACTAGTTGAAGAAACCGTTACGACGGATGAAGAAACCGTCGCTGTTTCCCTGTTCTTCACGAGCAGCAGCAACAACAACAGAGTTCTGAAAACTCTTGCTTCACGCCTCCTGAGCTCTCCTCTCGACCCCAAACTCTCGACACCCCTTCCTTGTACCTCTAGAAATCTATTTATACTCCTAAGCCTCATTTAATCACGCCATATCTCCCAAATAATCTTCATTTATCACTATTATTCTCTACGGCCAAAATTTCCATTTTTTAATCTTCCACGCGTTCTCAGCTATCAACCTTCCTTATTTATCTTCTTCTAGCATCTCTGTAGTGCAACACACTCGAAACTCATGCATTACACGCCTCAAACTCGTGTCAAATTCACCTGAACCCGTGAAAACTTGTGTCCACTGTTTTGGATTGAAACACGTTATTAAGCCAATTTATATCGGAAACAACACCCATACTAGCTTCTTATATCCTCTAGGAACAATCCCAATCAATTCCATCCCTTTAGTCTACCCAAAATTACTCCAAAAATACGACTGAAAATCTGCCACTGAAAGGGAATATTTTCCCGTCAAATATATTTTTTGAATTTGGGAAAAAAGTCACCCCTTATCCATGGTCGCCCCTTATCCGTTGTTGGAGTCCGAATAACACTTGTCCCTTGGGTGACTTTAGTAATTTTTCTGTGGTGTTTTCAACACTTTTTCGGGGTTCCTCCGGTGCATTTCTGGGGTGCCTTTAGTACTTTATCCTGGGGTGTAAAACACCACTTTTCGAGCCAATTTTGCCGCAAGAGCTTATTCCCTAGAAAAGACTTAAAACAACTTTATTAGAAATAAAATGAGTCCTAGATAATTTAGTTATGGGTGAAAATGCGTCACACTTACGTGCTTATCAGGTATTACTCTTAAAACCAATACCACTCTTGTTACCAAAGGACTTTTAACCAAACAACATGGATGAGATCTTATCAGAACTTCCTGATAACTTCCTCAAAGTCACACTTAAAGGTATCAATATATTCATCCTTAAGAGATTGGGTTTTTTTGTGAAACTTAGGTCAATAGAGGACGACTCTAGCTTTCAACTAGGACACAAAGTATCAGGGATTGGATTTCCCAGTTGAAAGAGCATCTCTAATTATAGTTTTACAAGACTGAGGGTTGCTTAGATTTCAAGCTAAAATAACTTGAGAATCAAGCAAATACCTTCTATGTTTAGATGAAACTCTAGTTAGGATTTCAAGTAAGTATGTGAGAAATTTATCTTGAAAACTACATACAAGAATATACATAGTGGTCCGGTTACGGAACCATGTACAATGACTGTTCTTTTTGGAAAATATGCCTTATGAACTATAAGCAATTTGATGTTCATTTAAACACTTAAGAATTTAATTATGATACACATATACAAGTGTTGTAGTGATTAATGATGTCTTAGAGCTGTTTAAGAGAGTCATAACAATGCTAAACATATTTTTTTTTTAAAGTCTTTGAGCATCTGCTAAATTTCATTGGGACCGTTTGTGAAATGGTTCGTGGACCGTAAGGAAAGTTCACGAGTCAGGGTGTTACGGTTCGTGAACCGGGTTCACCAACCCTACTCGGCTCAAGAATGATCAGATGGCCAACTGTTATCCTTTTACACCAACATGAAAAATTCATATTACCACGGTTCGTGAACTGTCCCATTCTGAATTTGAGGTTTGCGAACTGGTTCACCAACCTTTCCTTATTTTTAAAACTCATATATCTATAGTTCGCGAAGTGGTTCGCCAACCTACCCTGAGCCGAAATATCAAAAGTTCTGAATTTTTCTCTTTTGATGTTTGAAACATTCCCAAATGATAAAATCATTTACATGGGAAATCTTCAACTGAACCACAAATTAATTCTTGAACAATAAATTGTTTCGTACTAATATTGTTAAGGACCTTTGAACATCTATGCTTGAATCATATTTTGAGATATTTAACAAGACAAGCTTGACTCGAAATTTATTCTTTGTAAATCTACTAGAAGTCATACGACATAGTCTCATAAGATAGAATGGTAAGATAGTGAGTAAAATAGAATGGTTGATTATTCACATACCTGATTAATGAAGTTCTTCAAATGTCTTCGTCGATTTCCAGTCTTCGAGGGTGATGTCTGATACTCAACTACCAAATTTTAACATAGTCCGAGACTTGGCATAGTATATTAGAAATTAAGATATAGTCTTGATCAACTAACATTGACAACAAGATTGAGATAACAAAAATTGTGAGTTCAACCGAGCATTGCTCTAATACGTATTATATTGTGTATCTGTTAGAGCATTGCTCGGTTGAACCCACCAAGCGTTGGTATGTCAAGTTTGGTTGTCATATCATAGTATCAAAACACAATTAGAGTCGCTTGATTAAAATTACTAGAGTCAACTTCGTTTAGGTTGGACTAGAAAGTATAGGAAGGTTGAGACATACAAGTATTATTCTGAATACCTGAAGAACGTGAAGACGTATCGACTACAACGAAGACATCATCCTTCCACTTGAGGTTAGTGATACTGACTTGACTTGTTTTCGATCGTATCATTTTTTTCAAGTCATTTAAGATTAAAAAACATTACATGCGAGGTTATATATATGATACTCTAGTATTAGACTTTCTCATATTAGTATGATCAAAGTTTCAAGGAAGTATATTGAATTACAAAGTATAACGTTTATCCTTCGAACTCCGTAAATGCGACATCGACATAATTTATGTAACTTGTTACTTGATTGTATATTGGATATAAGTGTGATTTCATCCTAGGAAACCATGTTTCATTACATTAGTTTAAAGGAAGTACATATACGAATTTGCTTCGTAATTAATTGAAAATAAATAAATAGGTGTTTTGGTCCGGTTTTCTATGAAGATCTTGTGGATAACCAATTTCAACCTTAGGTGGGAATTCAGGTAGAACCGATCTTAACTTATGTTGAGAGTCAAGTTAGAACCGAATCCCTACCTATCTTGGGATACTTGGTAGAAATGATCCTAGCTTTTGTTGGGAATCATGGTAGAACCGATCCCTACGTATATTGGGAATCTTGGAAGAACCGATCCTAGACTTTGTTGGGAATCACGGTAGAACCGGGCCCTACCTATATTAGGAGACTTGGTAGAACCGATTCTAGCTTTTGTTGGGAGTCAAGGTATAACCGATTCCTACCTATATTTGGAGACTTGGTAGAACAGATCCTAACCTATGTTGGGATTCATGGTAGAACCGGTCCCAAGAGCAAAATCGATTTTCAACACATATTACTTTACGATTTTGTGTGAGTTTGGAATAAGGGTTTGCTAGATAGGAAAGTTCCAGATGTCGACATTATTTGAACATGTACATAATTCTTATCATTGATTGTTCAAAGATATTCCTTGATACTCATGTTGATCCCAAACCGAAATATTAAGAATCTTTTAACTAAGATTTTCGATTTTTATGTTATTGATTTTCCAGCAATCAAAACATATCTCTAGAAAAACTATATTAGTTAAGTGTTAAACTAATATTAGATATCTTCTAAAGAGAGATTGAGGAATTACATGTTGGATATTAGTTGGAAATATGAAAACCGAAATTAGGTACTTTATCGAGTATCTTGAGAATCTTTCTGTTTTGGTTTCCTTGTTGTCCAAACAACCTTGGTCTATAATAGAGAAGTTTGCCATTATTACAAACGATCCTTAGACAGGTGAACTTCATTATTTTCGTTGGAGCCGACTACTAGTATTATTTGTAATACAATGCCGAAGAGATAAGTACCCTAATTAGGCGAAATATCTTACGTACGCTCATTTTAAAACATCTTTTGGATCAAGAAGATCTAGCAAGTACCGTTGGTGGGAAACTAGACAAAAGCATTGTTATTTAGTTTTCGATTATTGATTTAATTGACTAACGGTTGTTGAAACTTTGATTGCACCTAGTTTTATTATTCTTGAGATCATTCTCTTCTGACATAAGGTCACTCAAACTAGATTAAACTATCAACGGGATATTCAGAACTGTTTTTTGATCTGAAGACAACTTGTGATCATCTATTGTTAACAAACTCCATTCTGTCCGTGATTAATCATAGGTGGAATCAAGTTTTTTTTTGTGCAGGTACAATTGGAGACAATTGAAGATTTGAAGACAAAAAGATTTTTCTGATTGGTTTCGCATTTTGTGATATTACTTTAGGCACACATTTTGATTGGTTGGGATCCAACTAAGATATAATTATATTTGGTAGATTTGATCAAGTAGTCGTATAGATCGGCAACTATCATTTTGTGGTATTCTTCAATATCCGAATCTGATAGTTGTGAATCTAGATATGATTATTTTGGATCTTGATTGATCTTACCCGACAAAGGAGTTTACTTGTTTAAATGGAAGAGCCTTTATCAAAACTCAACATATCTTTTCATAAATATTAATAGAGTGATTACCAAACAGATTTGTTCCTTTACTGTTTGGAATACGATCAAAAGGAGTTGAGTGCTTAAGACTTTACATTGGTAAAGCCACTCAAGGTAGTGAATTCTATCTTGGGAGCGTTGGCCAAACGGTTATAGGCGCAGGGATACTGAGGGAATTAAGTAACTAGGGGTAGATTACTTGGTCTCAACTATACGAAGTTGGCTTCGTTCTTTGTATAGCGGCTTAATTCTGAGAGTATTCAAAACTGGACTAGGTTCTGGGGTTTTTCTGCATTTGCGGTTTCCTCATTAACTTGTTATGTCATTTACTTTACTTCCGCATTTTAATTGTTTAAGTTATAATAAAGTAAATAACACATGTACGTCAATCCAACACACTTTATTTTGATCCTATAGTATATCGGTTTCATACCATAACTATTATCAAGTGTATACCTCATTGTTGTATTGTCTCAACTTTTTTCATAGGCGATCACGCTTGGTACCGAGACTTATAAGTTGAAACAAAAAGATTTTGGTGTACTTGGGTACCCTCGTCATTTTAGTATCTTTATAATAAAAATATCACAAGTAGTACGTTAAATAACCTAGACAGTTTTTGATCCTCAAAGACTGTATAAAACCTACAAGATTTATAATTCTTGAGAATTCGTATCTTGAAAGAAAGGTTACAATGCTTGTTCTTGTTGGAGTTCGGTTACATACTAGGTTATTACTTGGGTATTGATTTTTGAGATTGTTCTAGTGAAACTTGTCTACATATCAGGTATCGGATCATTACTATTGATCTGTGTTACTGATTATAACAAGTTTGTCCATACAAGTTTCTGAACAAAAGGTTTGTGATGTATTTGGTACCCTCTCATTTTTCAGCCGACGATATGCATGATGAGTTAAATCAAGTTAAGAGACAAGACGTTTGGGAATTTATGCCTTGTCCTACTAAAATCAACATTGTAGGTACAAAATATATATTTAAGAACAAGTCAGATGAATATGACAATTTTGTCGAAAGCAAAGCTAGAATTATCGCTCAAGGGTACTCTCAAATCGAAGGAATTAAACTTGATAATACATTTTCTCCCATAACCCTTATTTATTCCATTAGATTGCTTCTATCTCATACTTGTTTTCTCAAAATTAAGTTATTTTAGATGGACATCAAATCCGCGTTCTTGAATGAAATTCTTAAGGAAGAGGTTTACGTTGCTCAACCGAAGGGATTTGAAAGTCCAAAAAATCCAGACTATGTTTTTATGCTTAAAAATCATTGTATGAATTGAAGCAAGCACCAAGAGCTTGGCATGAAAAACTAACAACTTCTCTTCTTATGAAGGGATTCTTAGTGGTGGAGCGGATAAAACTATGTGTTAGAGCATTGCTTGGTTGAACTCACAAGTGTTGCTATCTCAAGATTGTTGTCAAATTCAGTTGTCAAAACTATATCTTGATTTTTAGTCTACAATTAGTTAAGTCTCGGATTAGGATATAATTATGTAGTTGAGAACCGGACATCACTGCATTCTACCATTTGAAGTCGATGATCAACCGAAGCTTTTGGAGAACTTCTTCAACAAAAGTTAAGTGAAGACTGAACCACCTATTTCTCAAGTTATATTCATCCTTTTATCTATTAGACGTTGCCGCATAACTAATTAGACTATTGCAAGTATATCAAGAATTTCGAGTCAAGTTTATCTTGGTAATTAGTTATCGAAATATATGACTAAGCTTAATTAACATTTTTGCATACTTGATGAATTTCAGTTAAGAACAATTTATTGTTCATAATCTAAATCGTGATTCAAGAATTATCATTCGAAAATCGTCTGGAACAGTGATATGTGTCATTGATGTTATTTGGGAATGTTTCGAATTGATTTAGTGAGAAATATAGAACTACTGTAAATCTGGATACATGACAATATGCATACTAGCTTACATACTTGTGAGAACTGTTATAGGTCCGGAACCGTAGTACATGTACCAGAGTAGCTATATGTCGATAGTGACTTAGTGGTACGCATACCCGGTATCCATACTGAAAAGACGAGGGTACCCAAATATACCTCAATCTAAAACTTTTCCACCTATAAGTCCTTTCTCTGAAAGTGATTGTCTATGGACTGAGTCGAGACAATACAACGAATCGGTTCACACTTCGTGTGATCGTCTATGGATACGAGATCGAGATAATACGACAACAAGATAACTTGCGTGATTGACTATGGATACAAGATCGATACAATACAACAATGAAGTATGATTACTTGATAATAGGTTCAGACTTAACCAAACACTATAGGATTGCTATCAAGTGATTAGGAATTAACGTTTGTGTATTTTACTTCTAATTATAATAAAAAAAAATATAATTGCGGAAATAGAAAAGTAAAAGACACATCAAGATTTTGTTAACGAGGAAACCACAAATGCAGAAAAACCCCGGGACCTTGTCCAGAATTGAATACTCTTAGAATTAAGCCGCTATACAAAATCAAACCAACTTCGTTTAGTTGAGACCAAGCAACTAAACCTATAGTTCACCTAGTTCCCTCAGTATCCCTGCGTCTTCAACTTGTAATAAGTCACGCACTTGGAACAATTCCTTTGGTTCGTATTCCAAACAGTAAAGGAACAACAAATCTGTTCGGTAACAACTCTTTTCAAACAACGTGATATGAGTTTGACAAAGGCTCTTCCTGTTTAACAAATAAACTCCCTTGTCGGGTCCGAGATCTATCTAAAAATTACAACTACCAAAGTAGCTGGGTTTAGATTTTGCAATAAATACTCTTAATCACAAAGACAATATATTGATGCCGATCTACACAACTAATCAATCAAGGTTATCACAAAGATAAACCGATTATAGTTGAATCCCTCCAGCCGATCAAGTTTTGTGCACACCAAAGATTATGAACCCAAATATCTTCTTTGTCTTCAAATCTTCTTAGATCTTCAAAACATAGTCTGTTAACGATAGATTATCACAAGACGTCTTTAGATTTACAAACAGTTCTAAAGATCCCCGTCGACGCTTCGATCTAGTTTGAGTAAATCTTATATTAGAAGAGAAGATTCTCAAGTATAAACAAACTAGGTGCAATCAAAGTTCAACAACCGTTAGTCAATCAAATCAATCGAAAACTAATAACTGCAATTATCTAGTTTTCCACCAACGGTACTCGTAGAGCTTCTCAATCCCAAATAAGTCTTAAAAACGAGCGGTCGTAAAAGATTTCGCCTAATTAGGGTACTTTCCTCTCCAAATAGACGGCTCCACCAGTAACAACACAACTAGGTAGTTTTGCTGGCTCTGAGGATTAGTTTTCTCAAAATGCAAACTTCAATATTTATTGACCAAGGAAGTTTGGAAACCAAGGAATTTCCAAAACCGAATATTCTCAAAGATATGCAATAAAATCCGAAATCGGTTTTCATAATTCCTGGAAATGCACTGTCCAAATATTAACCGAAATCTCAGTAGAAAATCTTCAATTAGTAAATGCACATTACCAATTTTTAATTTCTAAAGATATGCATTTCATTGCTGGAAATTAAAAGCATATAAAACTAAAAACCTTAATTCAAAGATTCTCAATTTATTTCGATCCGGGATTCTCCTTTAGTTATTAAGGAATATCTTTGAACAATAAAAGGTAAGAGTTACTGCACATGTTCAAAATATGTCGACATCTTTACTTTGTAAATCCTTTTTCATATTTACAATCTTGGAACCGATTTGCCACACTTCCAAACAAGTTTAGAATTGGTTCATCTGACTTCCAAGAACTATGTGATTGATTATCCTATCAAATCACCATTAATGGGTTTCACGGTTCTACTAAAACACAAAGCTTCGGTTTCTACCTCCATGTGGGTACTAGGATCGGTTACCACATTATTATGGTATTTACTTGTGATCGGTTGCACAAGTCATAGGATCGGTTACCAATTACCAAGACTTGTTGTACCTCTTACAAGGATCGATTCCACATACTTGTGATCAGTTGCACCTCTTACTAGGATCAGTTACCCAATGTCTAGAGTTGGTTATACCAATTACAAAATATCGATCATACCATCTCAGGCGATTACTTAAGATCGGTTTCACTAATAAAAGTCATACCAATACAAAAGTCAGGCATTGTGAATAGTTTTACCAAGATACATAAACAAGTTATGAGCGGTTATACTAAACACACATATTGGTAATCCAAAGATTTACAATGAATAACAATACCAATAAGCCTAGCGATTTCCCTTTCGATGCACAAAACAAGTTTATGAATTGTACTTCCTTTAAACAAATGTAAAACATTGTTTCCTATGACAAAATCTTCACCCATACCCATACATAATCACAATAGCATTCATACGATTATGTCGATGTATTATATACGAAGTTCAAAAGATAGACGTTATACTTCGTATTGTAATTCTTTAATACTATTTCTAACTAGAGTATAGTCATTCACAGCTTCGCAATTATGTTTTCAATATGCACGACTTGACAGATACGTTAGGAATGAAACAGTTCAAGTCAAATATTACTAACCTCAAGAGGAAGGATGATGTTGTCGTTGTAGCTCTTTACTTCTTCACATTCTTCAAGTCTTCACGTAATACTTGTAAGTCTCATATCCTAGTAACTTTCTAGCTAACCTATACGAAGTTGAATCTAGTAAATAATCAAGCGATTCTTTAAATGAGTTTTGGCTCACTAAAATATGACAACCAAACTTGACATACCAACGCTTGGTGGGTTCAACCGAGCAATGCTCTAACACATACCATAAAAAGTTTGTGAACTCGTGAACCTGGAATGGTACGCATACCGAAAAAGAACTGTTGGTTTTGAAACCAGTGTGGTATACATACCCAGTACGCCAACCGAAAATGTTCTGTATGTTCCGGAACTTATATTTGTCTTAAGGGTACACATACTCGGTACATGTACCATGACAAATATAGTCACGAACTGTAATACCACGATATTTCGGCAGTGGTCGGCCGAATGGAATATAAGTAATGGTTTGTTCTTTCCTAACACCGAGGCATTTTTAGCACAATTGGCTCCAGAGTTAGCAGAAAACTCTGCAATTAAACGTGCTCGGACGGGAGCAATCCAGGGATGGGTGCCCTCTTGGTAAGTTGTTGTTGGATAACCGCAATGATGCCCGTTAAAAACCTCACACTGATGGATAAGCGCAGTTGCTAAGTGGGGACAGTATCGGTGGAGGGACGGGTCATTACAAATGGTATCAGAGATGATGACGGTTAACCTACCGAGGGTGGGAAGGTACGCGTGAGGGGGTTGGTCCTGGTGCTTCTCATGAGGGGAAGGGAACGTTGGAGATTGTATTGTTCTTAGCACAAGGGATAAATGAAAATCCTCCTGTATATGCTGATACAATCTCTTTCTATTCAATTTTCATCATAGTACCTCTCTTACAAGTTCAGGCTAATAAAGAGAAGACTAAACCCTAAAACAAGCAAAGACACGTTGAACAGCCACGAATATAACTGCTAATCATAAC
This sequence comes from Papaver atlanticum, assembly GCA_023531105.1. Classification (NCBI taxonomy): domain Eukaryota; kingdom Viridiplantae; phylum Streptophyta; class Magnoliopsida; order Ranunculales; family Papaveraceae; genus Papaver; species Papaver atlanticum. The sequence goes on along the minus strand of JAJJMB010017633.1, from coordinate 2,776,339 downwards.
TCATTAATTTAACTAGCTAATTAACTGACTAATTAATTAATATCAAGACCCTAATTAACTGATAACGACACCCAACTGCTCTAACTTCCCAAAACAGGTTTGTTAGCCCTTAGCTCATGCTGGGTACATGATAATACCCTCTTCTTCAGCTCATACTTGTCCTCGAGGATGGAGTTTTGGAAATTGGGCGGCAATGCTAGAACTATCCTCCCAAGTAGCATCAATGGGTATTGAGTTGGTCCACTGGACTACTACTTGAGGAACACTTACTCCATTTCTTTCAATAATCCTGTCACCTAACAATGCTGCTGGTTTCACTTGGATTTTACCATGATGATCCACCAATGGCAAGGCTGGCATAGGAATGATAGCAGCTCCAAGTTTCTTCTTCAACTGGGAGACATGGAAAACATGGTGAATCTTGGAACTAGGAGGTAGTTGAAGCTTGTATGTCATTTATCCAATCTTCTCAATCACTGCAAAAAGCCTATAGTACTTTGCTGACAACTTGAGATTCCTTCTCAGAGCCACAATGGTTTGCATGTAAGGCTGAAGCTTGAGATACACATAGTCTCCTACTTCAAAAGATTTGTCAGTCCTCTTCTTATCTGCATACCATTTCATCCTTTCCTGGGCTTTACTCAGAGACTCCTTAATTACAACTATCATTTCATTCCTCTGAGTCAAGTACTTATCCACAACCTCATCTGAAGTGGTAATATCAATAGGAAAAGCAAGATGTGGTGGAGTCCAAGAGATTAACTAAATAAAGAGGCACTAAGGATCTAAATCATATTCTTAAGCATTTAATTAAGAAATCTGCTACAAAAACTTAACCCAAAAACTAGCCCCGCTCTGAAATATACATATACAAGAACTCCTCTCAAATGATACATATACAATAGACATTTGGTTTACAAATAGAATATACAACATAATAAACATAGTCGAAGTTAACCAACTAACGAACTCAACCCTTAAAGCTTTCGCTGCGCAACTATGATCTGTCTCTAAAATTGAAAGTGGGAATGAGTGAGCACATCATCCCTAAAAGGGGTGCCCAGTGGAAATAACATTTAACTTTCAAGTAATCATGGCAAGATTTGGAAAACCATAATGTTTTTCCATAACATTAAAAAGTGACAAAGTCACTGAAATAAACAAACATGTATATGGACAAACTCCTTCTTCAAACAATGTATAATATGGTGTCAACAAGTTACATACCTAGATAATAATACTGTGGTGTATCGCCCTAGCCATAGCATAAAAGCAGAAATTAAGTAGGTATAAATGTGAAGGAGCGTATCCTATATACCACAAGTGGAAATTCTTATTTCCCATAACAATTCATATGACAAACAAACATTACAAGTCCTTTCCAAACCATGGAAAGATTAACAGAATCAACAGAATTATCGTAATGCAATTTAAACAAAGCATGGAATGCATAAACAGACAATGCATGAGTTTGTTAAGCATAAACTTTTGTAAAAGAAACAACAATGGTTACAAAAGAGTTAAATGTATTCCCACCTCTTTTGATGACAAGCCACGCCTACCTCGAGATCCACAATCCACTAGTTCATCATTTGAATCGATCGTTGTTAATATAGACTGACTGTTAAACACACAAGAACTCGAAGAATCTAGCCAAAATAGATCACACAAGAATCATACAAGTCTATCTAATGGTTCTAAGCTCATTTATGGTTCTACGCCTTTTCATTATCTATCTTTAGCACATCTAAGGTTTACTAATTCAATTAGGTTGATCCTATAGTCCATTGAATAAGTCTTATGAATATCTGCAATTTGTAGAAAGAACCAAAGGCTAAATCATACCATAAGGGTCCGACCCAAATTCTATAGGAAAAACTGACTCTAAACTCAAGTCCATTAAACAATCCCATTAATCCAAAGCCTGATCCTCCTGAGTCAATTAACAGTCACTTACGGTCAATGTCTGGTCAACGGAATCATCTAACGGTCAACAAATCAATACAACTGTAATTTAAGCCTACCTGTAATTCAGCAGCTTTAAGCTATACTCGGATCATCTCAACACAATCATCTAATTATCTTTCTAAAACTTCAGTCACATAACATCTCTTACAACCTGAATCATATCACTTCGATTAACTTTAACAATCTATTTCTCTATCTCATTCAACTGAGTTCAGTTCAAAACCTCACTGCCAAAGCTCAACAGCTCAACTGCAATGTCAGAGCTAAAAGCTCCCAAAACATCAACATCAGTTCATCTCATTCCATTCCCAACAGTCACAGTTGTGTCTCAATTCAAACAATCAACAAACAACACAACTAGGTCATGAATCTACCACCACTTACACCACCAACAATAGCTAACCCTTCTCCATGTAATTTCAATCCATATGTTTCTTCCATTTCTAATTGAAATGATACAACTTCAACCAACCTGCAATTATCCTTCATTACTCTAATCTACTACATACAGTACCTAACCCATTCATCTAACTCCTCTGCAAGTCTGAGCAAAACTCAGCTACAAATCAACAACAAACACCCACATACCCAAATACATCCACCTGCAGGAACATCTCATGACTCAACATCATTTCAGCTTGCACCTCAACTCGTCTAAACCACCAACATACACCACTGAAACACACAACCCAACTCAAACAACACTCCATCCACAGTACCAGTTCAACCTTTACTCATTCACTACACAACAACCCAACAGAATCTCAACTCCACCTTCATCTCAATCCATACAATTCATTAACAAACATACGACTTCAATATATAAAACAAATAACTTTACTAAATTTACTAATGAAGAACAATTACCTCAAGCTAATTCCATTCCAGCAAATATAATTCAACTCATCTTCTTGTTTAAAATGGATTCTGCAATTCTTCTTAAAGTTACAACCACACACCAATCAAGTTCATCCAACATCAAATCAATCCCATCATCACCAACAGTTCTCAACTAAACCCTAATTATAATTTGGGGAAGAACACATGAACCCTAATTATCTTTAACCTCGAATTCAAACTCAAAACATCAATCAAAGAAAACCCATCTTGTAATTCCGTCTAACACTTCTTAATCCTTACTCAAATCGAATTCCAATCCAACTCAGGAAACCCTAATTCTTGATTCAATCAACAGAACAACTTCAAAGCCTCAATTAAACACTAACCCATGATTCTTCATCAACAATAACTTCATAATTCATCTTCTAAATCTTCAGAACATCATTCAACTCTATAAACTCTAATTCATATCTTTTCTGAATTAATACTTCCTCTTCTCTCCTCGTCCAGGCAAGAACAACACCACCTCCAGCGACAACCCATGACTCTTGTCTAATTCTCTCGACCTCACAACCTCAAAACTCTCACAAGAATTCACCAGAGGTGAAGAACAGAAGAAGAAGAAAGAAAGAAAAATAAGAATGAATAGAAATAAAAAGAGAAACGAGAGTTATCTTCTCGATCTAGTTAGATAAGACCAACGAAAAATGATAAAGGCACCCATCACTTGGATATAGGCTGCCAAGTCGGTTAAACTGCAAAATAACTATTTTTCCCTTCAAACTAATCCGATGATTTCTTCTTCGTCCAGTATCCGAATGACACGTTCGAGTAGTCCATTCCGCATAACTTTTCGATACCTATTCAATGATACTAGTTTTGTATCAAAATCGTTGTTAGATTAATTTCTATTAATTAACGTTCGTGTTAAACTAATCGAGTTATTATCGGCTAATACGTCTCTTGATCATCGCTAGACCAGTCAAATAGCGTTTACGAGCTTGAGGGTCCTTACATTCTCCCCACCTTATTTATTTTCGTCCTCGAAAATAAAACCATCCTTCTGGTCTTCAAAAAAACTCCCCACCTTAAAGAAAAATCATATCTCTTGTCTAAGCGCAAACAACATAAGACAAAACACAAACCTATATGGCTTCTTACAACTAATTTTTTTTGGCTCTAGGTTCAACTATACTGATTTAAGTTCTATCCAAGAGGGAAGTTTAAGTTTCTTACATGAATCTCTATAACTGAAACTATGAATTTTAGATTTATAATTCTCTACACTAATTTCTATTTCAATAACTTACTGGTTCTTCAAGCTTGTGAAAAGACGAGGGTACCCAAATACACCATAACCTTTTTGTTTCAACCTATAAGTCCTCTTACAAAGTGTGATCGTCTATGGACAAAGTCGAGACAATACAACAACTTCGGTATTCACACTTTGTGTGGATTGTCTATGGATACGAGATCAAGACAATACGACAAACAAAGTGTGATACTTGATATTAGGTTCGGACTTAACCAAACTCTATAGGATCACTATCAAGTATATCGGAGTTAACGTAAAGTGAAATTTACTTTAATTATAATAAAGTAAATGGCACAGCAAGATTTTGTTTACGAGGAAACTGCAAATGCATAAAAAACCCGGGACCTAGTCCAGAATTGTATACTCTCACAATTAAGCCGCTATACAAAATCTATACCAACTTCGTATAGTTCAGACCAAGCAACTACCCCTAGTTCACTTAGTTTCCTCAGTATCCCTGCGCTTCCGACTTAAAGAGTCATGCACTGGTACAATTCCTTTGGATTGTATTCCAAACAGCAAAGGAACAACGAATCTATTTGGTAACAACTCTATTGATTCTTTTCAAGATAAAGATATCTCAATTCATACGCAAAGGCTCTTCCGTTTAATCTAATAAACTCCTTTGCCTGGTTAGATCAATCTAACTTTAACTATCAAAATAGTCAAGTCTAGATTCGCAATCAATCAATATAGATCTCAAAGAGAAACTATAAAGCGATGGCGATCTCACGCAACTAATCAATCGAATAAATTCGATTCTAATTGGATCCCATTCGATCAAGGTTTGTGCACACAATAAGATACGAAAACCAATAAGAAATCTTCTTCGTCTTCAAATCTTCTTTAATCTTCAAATAACCTGCACAACACCACTTGTGATCAATCACATACAAAACGGAGTCTGTTAATAATGGATTATCACAAAATATCTTTAGATCTAATAATAATTCTAAAGATCACGTCGATACTTCGATCTAGTTTGAGTGAATCTTATATTAGAAGAGAATATTCTCAAGAATAAACAAACTAGGTGCAATCAAAGTTTCAACAACCGTTAGTCAATCAAATCAATCGAAAACTAATAACACTGCAATTATCTAGTTTCCCACCAACGGTACTCGTAGAGCTTCTTGATGGTATGTAAGATCTCTATACCTTGGTATCTATTACTGTTGATACATGAAAAATAATATCCCTTAGCGGGACTAGGGTGCCCCCAAAGGGGAGGAAAATCCAACATGAGACATGGGGACTTGGGGACTAAGGCCCAAGTCCAATAAAAAAATATCCTTGAGATAAAAGGGACAAGGAAGGGATTAATGAAGAAGAAGGAGATTATATTAAGAAGGAATGTCATTAGTGGTAATTAAGGAGGTTTAGGACATGTGGCATGATGTCATAAAAGGAGGGGCTTTTGGAAAGTCGATATAAAGAAGGACAAGGTACAATAGAAGGCAAGTCTCTCTCATACCATTCCTAAAAAGTGTTGTCATTAGGTGTGACTAAGACGGGTAGAACCAAAATCAAATTCCACCCTCAACATTTGGCGACCGCACCCGGAGTCTCGTGCCTATCCCACCATGACACACCAAGGGAGCACTAGCTCAGGCGCGTTAACCCAATTCTGTTGAGTGGCGTAGCAGCTCATCATATTTTCTCTCCGGGTCTCCCCCTTTGCACCGGCGTCTCATCCGTCCTTTCCACGCCCTTCTTTTCACCCTCGTTCACACCGCAACTTGTTTTTCCGCCCAAACCAAACTTAACCCCCTCCGCGTCTCTTATCACCAAAGTTCTGCTCATATCAAACCAACTCCACGCTTCATTCATTTTTCATCTCCGCGTCCACCACTGCCGCTACACCACATCAGCGCTATTAGACTATGTCGATATCAACAACTACCCTCATCAGTGCGGCTTAGCCCTCTTCCTCGGAACAACCATCATTCCTTCTTCCCCTTTTTCCATCTAAAGAACAGTACCAGTACCAAATTCGTTTCATCGGCAACAACCTGAAATTTCCAGCTGTTGATGGTGGTTTTCGGTTCAGGGTCAATATTGTAAAACCCTGTTTTTAATACGCCCTCATCCTGCAAAGGAACATAAGCCATTTGAAAGTGATGAGTGCATAAACCTCTCCGCTCACAGATGTATTGAGCAATTCAATATATTTGTATATTTATATAAAATTCACTCAGAATGGTGCATAACAACAATCCCAAATATTCTATGAATTTTATTTTCCACCAGCATTATTCACCAATGCCTTTCCCTCCTAGTATTTTTCTATGCTATGTTCCTCAGCTGAACTCTAAATATTGGTATGACATGACGATTAATGTTCACTCGCAGCGGAGTAGCACGAATCTCCCGAAGTGTCAGTATTGAGATCTGCATGAAAACACTCACACAAGCTGCACCACTATCTGATAAAGAGATTTTCGTGTCAACACGCTTTTAATTAAAAGTTAGCACGATCGACTCGCTTAAATTCCTTAGGGAAAACCTTGACTGTCCATGACAGTCTTAAGGAGCAATCACGGCCACACGATTTGGCAAGACAATTCAACGAGCTTAGCCTCTTCCCAGCAGAACTAGGCGGCCTCCATAATGTCCACTGGTGGGACCACTAGCATCCCTGCCGATCGGAATCCCTTTAATTCACCCGCAACACCCCTGATCGTTAGCGACAACCAGGGTGATCGCGCTGTTGAAAGAAAGCTCAAACGAGCTAAGAACAACCATTATGGTCTCAAAAAACATCACGACCGCCCAACTTAGCTAGCCTAGTTGGACGGATTAAATATTCCTTCGAATAATTAAAGAAGTGCTAACGTGTTCACCGGCGACCCAACTCTATCCATGGTCGATCGACCTACCCGCGACGAGTCAAGAGGGCACCAAACAGTTTTCCCCAAAGTAGGGTGAACGCGCTGTATTGGAAGCCCTAATTTGTGTTGCGGCAACGTACTGATGTCGCAAATTGATCACGGTCGTCCATCTTCGCCGGCCAAATTGAATGGCTTAGATCCAATTTCAGGCGGCCCAGAAGGCATCAGCATGATCACCGGCATCCTGCCTTTGCACCTAACCGATCGGCTTATTCAAACTAATTTCCAGTGCCGTGAATCGATTGCCCAAAAGGGGGTTGTCCGTACGGCTCCTAAACCCTAAATTACATCAACGACAATATGCAACTGCCGCAAATCATCTCGTTCATCCAACTTCGCTAGCCTAGTCGGATGGTGTAGATTTTTTTTCAAGAGGCAAACAGGGTAGCATTGTGATCACCGGCCACCCCTCCTCCACGGGGAGCGATCGACAGAGTGGTAGCTCACCCATAGGGTTCTCAACCGATCACCCAAAGGTGTCTGGTCATGCTATCTTTTTTAAGACGTTCAATTTGTGACTAATTTGAACGAGCTCTAAAACAACGATGTTTCCTGCAGATCGATTATTTACAGCTACTTGTTTAAAAGCGATGCTTTATATACATCGATTATAAACGATGTTTTATTTATATCACAAATTGAATGGCTTAGATCCAATTTCAGGCGGCCTAGAAGGCATCAGCATGATCACCGGCATCTTTCCTTTGCACCTAACCGATCGGCCTGTTCAAACTAATGTCCAGTGCCGTGAATCAATTTCCAAAAAGAAGGTTGGCCGCATGGCTCCTAAACCCTAAATTACATCAACGGCAATATGCAACTGCCGCAAATCATTTCGTCCATCCAACTTCGCTAGCCTAGTCGGATGGTGTAGATTTATTTTCAGGAGGCCAACAGGGTAGCATTGTGATCACCGACCACCCCTCCTCCACGGGGAGCGATCGACCAAGTGGTAGCTTGCCCATAGGGTTCTCAAACGATCACCCAAAGGTGTCCGGTCATGCTACCTTTTTTAAGACGTTCAATTCGCGACTAATTTGAACGAGCTCTAAAACAACGATGTTTCCTACACATCGATTATTTCCAGCTGCTTGTTTAAAAGCGATGCTTTATATATATCGATTATAAGCGATGTTTAATTGATTTCACAAATAATTTGACCTAAAAGCACTATATGCTGCTTTTAGCGGCGAGTCTCACGACTTGACCCATTCACTCGAGACATCAAACATGTCACAAACTGGGGGATGCTCACTGGGGTATTTGTATGGCGGTTTACAGTATGCGGCGTGCAACGCGCCCATTACGAGAAAGTGTCAGGAAAGGACGAGCAATTAACAGCAATGATAGTAGTGGGTGAAAGTGTGACCAGTTTTCCCTCGTAATGGAAACGTGGTGATCACCACTTTTTACACAACCCCACTTCTCCACTGCTTAATCACCTCCACTTCCTACGAGGTCAGGGTGTGCTCGAACATGACTTGTGTAAATAGGATTTCAACCTATTTTTCGAAAAAAAAAGACAAGTGTTATCAACACAAATATCCAGAAAACACCAAGAACTGATAGCTTACGTTATGCAATCTAGTTCCAAATTCTAATACAAGTCATAAAACAGCCACACCTTCATAATTCAACATTCTGATCTCAAACACCTTCTTCGCTTCCCTCCCTAAGATCAACCATTCTCCTTCACTTTGTGACCGAATTGAATCTGGAACGGCAATTTCTTGGTTTAGTCCAGAGTCTTACAGATTGATCTCTCGAATCTAAAAGTACTCCCATGCAGTGCATTTGTTTAAGGTTTGAATTCGTTTCTCATCAACGCACCCAAATTTACCAAAAACAACAGAATCAGTTTTAACCTAAAACAACTGGCGACCACAGTGGGAGAATAATCTCTTGGTTGCAAGATCAATTTTCAATTTTATCAAATTCAAGATGGTAGATCTTAGGTCTGGGTCAGTTACCAATCCTGATGCTACGGGCGCTGATAACACTCCTGGTGCCAATATCCCTGCCGTTAACACCAATTTACCGCCTGCCAGCACAGTCAACACATCACATGGTGCTACATCCTCTAGCACCAACACTAGTAATACTGGAAGCATCCCCTCTGGTGTGACGCCTCCTATTACCAGATCCAGAGCCGCTGTTACTCCTAATATTTCTTCGAGCATGACACCTCCAATCGTCACTAGGGCTGCACCATTTCTTCATCGGGACGAGAGACTGGAGGAGCCAGAGGGAGCCAACCCCCTATCACCATTGTTGATTTGATGGAAAGACAAGAAGTTCTCGCTAAGGCTCAGACGGACATGGCTACAACTCAGAAGTGGTACTCACTTTCCTCAAGACGCTAACGGAGCGACTACCACAAGAGCCACGTCAACCCATGGAGCCAATAAGGAATACTTTTAACACTCCTAGCGCAAGCACTTCAACAGGGCGTGCCTTCATAGATGATGAGGTTCGTGTTGCTCCTGAACGCTCACGATAAAGAAATCAGCCATCCAACTTCATCACACGTGAGGATATGGAGCGTCTCCTCCAAAATCGAGGCAAACAAAACCCGGTGGACAGGCACCAACACCAACCTCCGTATCCTCTTGATGTGCAAAGAGTTCCTCCCCCGAGAGGATACTCCTCTCCTAAGTTTTCCCTCTATGATGGTACTGGTAACGCTCGTGAACACATCTCTCATTTTCTGGAATCCTTGGGAGAACACGAATACAATCATGTCCTCCGCTTGAAAGAATTTTCAAATTCGCTTACCGGAAGAGCGTATACCTGGTACAACAACATCGCACCAAACAACATATCCAACTGGTGTGAAATGGTTACAGCTTTCTACAAGAAATATATATTTGTGTCTGAGAAAATCACCTTATCAGACTTGGGAAGGATGTTTCAGCGAAACAATGAACATCCAAATGATTATGTCAAGAGATTGAGGATTCAAGCGCTAGATTGTCATGATCCAAATGTAACTGAGCATCATTTGGTGGAGTTGTGCATTAATGGCATGGTACCCGTCTATCGCGCTTTACTGGAGAACCTGCGTTTCCAAAAAAATTCTGAACTTCATGAAGCTGCTAAGCGTTCGGCCACAACAGCACTGGCATTGCTGGAGAGGACCAGACCCGCCAGAAATGAAGATGCACGTGAAACTCAAGGAAGAAAGCGTCTCACCAACAAACAATACAATGTTGGACCCTTTGTAAGTGTAGTGGGTGAAGGAGGAAAGATAAAATCTCCAGCGGCGGAACAACAACCCAAACGTGCGGCACCAGCGCATCAGGCAGCTCCACCACGGAAGGCCGCGACTAAGGCGTCTACGCAACAACAAGAAACTGGAGATGCTGATCCAAACTTCTTGTTCCCAATAGAGGAAGTAATTGAGCTCTTGGAAGCATGGATTCAGGATGATGCCATGAAACTACCTCCTATCAGACACCCACCAACTGAGGAAGAGATGGCAAATCCCAAATATTGCTGTTACCACAGGTTCGTCAATCATCCCACCAATGAATGCAACAAGTTGAAGCGTATTTTCAAGGAAAAATAGTTGCGGGAGAACTTCAACTAGGCACTGAGGGAGTTTACAGAAACCCTCTCCCAGTCAGAAGCTGCACACTTTCTGGGGACTCTGCTCACAAGACCGTGCAATCTATGATGGAGCGTGTATGTGAAATTATTTATTTCTCCAAGGCACAGAGTCAAGATATATTTGCATCTCTCAATTGCATTGTGTCATGCAAGCGACTGTTTTCAGTCGGAGAAGCTACTCCTAAACCCCAATCTCTCTTAGGAGGCGTTGTTGGAAAATGCAACTGGGGACTGCTAACCACTGACCACCTGAAGTGTGTCGAGTTTGACAGCACGCTGATTGACGCATCCTCTGACTTCAACGTTATCACCATCAAGACTCTGAAAACCGCAAAGATCCCAAAACAGGAAGCCGTTCACTGTCCGACCATGATCAAAAACTCGGAAGGGGAGTCTAGAAACGCTTATGGGTACATCAATCTCGAAATCAAGGTGGGAGATGCTCTAACGCACGTCAAATTTCATATTGTCAAAGAATGCCCAAATTATGATATGGTTCTGGGGCGCTCATGGGTGCATGGCAACAAGGCAAAGATGGGAGTATGTCCTTTACCAGTGTCTATACCCGAAAGGATTTCCAACAAGCCATCCAACCCTGAGGATTATTTACTTCCGTATCAACAACTTGGCAATGTGACCCAATTGCCTGGAGAGAGCCCGACGATGTACATTCGTAGATTCCGAACCCAAGTAAGTCTTATTGAACAACCCTTTCTGCAATCAGTCACTTCTCCTTCCGTCAAGGGACGGGGACTTGATCCGATCGTCATCCCAGTCGTCACTAGGAAATGTGAATGGGGTGCTGGTCCTTTCAAATACTTAATTAAAAATTTAGAAGTTGTCACAGTCAAAGATGGGGAATATAAGAATCAAGTAACGGTGCAACGCCCAAATCCATTTCAAGTTGGAGATATAGTAGTAAGGGGTGCTGCCCAACCTGCTACGCCAAATTCCTCAGAAGATGAGCCGTACCTAGTAGTAGAAATTATTTTGGGAGGCTACTGCAAACTTATCAATGCTGACAAGCTAGAAGGCGTAGTAATACACGCCAGGTGTCTTAAACCTTTCAATACCTAAGACGACACGTCGCCTTTTTCTTTAGCATTTCTTTTAGCATTTCCCCTTTTCATGCAATATTTGTAATTCCTCCAAAATGACTGCACTGCTTGCATTCATAATTAGGATTTCATTTTATCAGTTAATCGAAACATCGTTTTCTCACAAAACCATTACCTATCAGTTCAAAACCAAAAAAAATCAAACCATGAAAGAAACACCTTACATCTTTCAGTAAATACCTAAGAGGGGAATATGTAAAGGAAAAAGAAAGAACAAGATATTCAAGGGAAATTATCAAGCAGCAACAGATTCTTTTTGAAAGGCACCATATCCCGAAGAGAAGCCTGCTTCAACATTAAGATGGTTTCTCAATCACCACCTCTTTTGACCGACGTGATCCCTAGAGGAGGTTCTGTCCACTTCAATATGCAATTTTCGGATTTTGAAGATCATTTCACGGACCGGGGAGCAACGAATCTGAAGGTGGCGCACGTACCAGTGACACTCCCAGTTCGCAATTGCTTCTTCAGAAATCACGTTGCACATGTCGTCAATTGAAGATAAGGCCTCTCTCATCCGTTTATCCCACAATATGCGGCTTATTGGGTCTCTAGATTCGTGGCAAAGCTCCCATGCTTCTACATACCTAGCCGGCACGCCATAAATCTTCAAGAAGCGTGTAATCTGCAAGAGGAATATCAAACAGAAGGTTGGTCGAGCCATAATTGTTATTTTCCCTACTCTAAATTGTTGTTACTAGCGTTACGTGTGTGGAAATATTATTGTGGAAGAGGCGCCTCTTCCCATGAGAAGAAAACACAGACTTGCCAGCCATTACTATTTGTGTGCTTTCTTCCTATCCGCCATGCCGCCTCAATAGAATGGGAAGAGATCAGATTGCAAAATCGCGTTTTAGGAATAAATACCATGAACACAGGCTACCGAAGAGCCCTACATCTAAAGTTTCAAGATATTGCGAGATCTTTCTAAGAATTTGGATTTCTTAGTCCGGAGATTTCATTCATTCATCCAACTGGAAAAATAAAATCATGAAAGCAGCATGAATGAAGGATTATTATTTGATGAAGCCCTGGCTCCAGCCGCATGAAACAAAAGACTACTAAACATCAAAGAAGTATCATCAACGCCAGGGTCAATGGCGCCTTCACTGGAACCCTCTCCAGAAGCCGCTTCAACATCCTCTCCAGAAGCCTCTTCAACATCCTCTTTGGAAGCCACACCAACATTCACTTCGGATCCCGCTTCAACATCTTCTTCAGATGCCACTCCTCCTAGACACTCTTCGGAAGTTGCTCCGACATCCTTTTCAGAAACTGGTTCAATAACCTTTTGAGGGTATTCCGGTTCGTCCATGTCAGAGTCGAGGATTATGATGCCATCATGAATAGGGTGTTCATGTTTATCCAGGAGTTCACGTTCGCCCAAGAGCTGCTCATGCTCCACCCTCCGGCGCTTTAGCCAGGCAGCAAACCTTTCAGTCCTAGCACTTGTTGTCTGAGATGCTTCATCGCGCCCCCATTTTTCATACATGGCAACCGAATCCAGGAAAACTTGGACACTCTTTCAGACGATGCTCAGATGTACAAGGGACTTGGAATGCAGTTTGAGATACCAACCAACCGTCTGCCTGATCTACCTAGGGCCAACCGACATCATGCTATGGGAACGCTCATCTGGACGCCTCGTGCCATGTTCCAATGACAAGCCGACCCACCTATCTTGGTAACATATGTCTACTTTGCCTCATAAGTTTTTATCTTTATTTTCCACCATCTAGTGCTTACCCCGCAACAATGTCACTGTTATGTACTAAGCAAAGGACTTAATGTTGATGGTGGTTTTCGGTTCAGGGTCAAAATTGTTAAACCATGTTTATAATGCGTTATCATCCTGCAAAGGAACAGAAGCCATTTGAAAGTGATGAGTGCATAAACCTCTTCGCTCACAGATGTATTGAGCAATTCAATATATTTGTATATATATATAAAATTCACTCAGAATGGTGCATAGCAACAATCCCAAATATTCTATGAATTTTATTTTCCACCAGCATTATTCACTAATTCCTTTCCCTCCTTGCATTTTTCTATGCTATGTTCCCTAGCTGAACTCTCAATATTGGCATGACATGACGATTAATGTTCAATCGCAGCGGAGTAGCACGAATCTCCCGAAGTGTCAGTATTGAGATCTGCATGTAAACACTCACACAGGATGCACCACTCTCTGACAAAGATATTTTTGTGTCAACGCGCTTATAATTAAAAGTTAGCACGATCGACGCGCTTAAATTCCTTAGGGAAAACCTTGACTGTCCATGACAGTCTTAAGGAGCAATCACGGCCACACGATTTGGCAAGACAATTTAACGAGCTTAGCCTCTTCCCAGAAGAACTAGGCGGCCTCCATAATGTCCACTGGTGGGACCACTAGCATCCCTACCGATCGGAATCCCTTTAATTCACCCGTAACACCCCTGATCGTTAGCGACAACCAGGGTGATCGCGCTGTTGAAAGAAAGCTCGAACGAGCTGAGAACGACCATTATGGTCTCAAAATACATCACGACCGCCCAACTTAGCTAGCCTAGTTGGACGGCTTAAATATTCCTTCGAATAATTAAAGAAGTGCTAACGTGTTCACCGGCGACCCAACTCTATCCATGGTCGATCGACCTACCCGCGACGAGTCAAGAGGGCACCAAAATTTTTGCCCCAAAGTAGGGTGAACGCGCTGTTTTGGAAGCCCTAGTTTGTGTTGCGGCAACGTACTGCTGTCGCAAATTGATCATGGTCGTCCATCTTCGCCGGCCAAATTGAATGGCTTAGATCCAATTTCAGGCGGCCTAGAAGGCATCAACATGATCACCGGCAGCCTGCCTTTGCACCTAACCAATCGGCCTGTTCAAACTGATGTCCAGTGACGTGAATCGATTTCCCAAAAGAGGGTTGGCCGCACGGCTCCTAAACCCTAAATTACATCAACGACAATATGCAACTGCCGCAAATCATCTCATCCATCCAACTTCGCTAGTCTAGTCGGATGGTGTAGATTTGTTTTCAGGAGGCCAACAGGGTAGCATTGTGATCACCGGCCACCCCTCCTCCACGGGGAGCGATCGACCAAGTGGTAGCTCAACCATAGGGTTCTCAAACGATCACCCAAAGGTGTCTGATCATGCTACCTTTTTTAAGATGTTCAATCTGCGACTAATTTGAACGAGCTCTAAAACAACGATGTTTCCTGCACATCCATTATTTCCAGCTACTTGTTTAAAAGCGATGCTTTATATACATCGATTATAAGCGATGTTTTATTGATTTCACAAATAATTTGACCTAAAAGCACTATGTGCTACTTTTATCGGCGAATCTCACGACTTGACCCATTCACTCGAGACATCAAACATGTCTCAAACTAGGGGATGTTCACTGGAGTATTGGTATGGCGGTTTACAGCGTGCGGCGTGCAACGCACCCATTACGAGAAAGTGTCAGAAAAGGACGGGCGGTTAACATCAATGAGAGTAGTGGGTGAAAGTGTGACCAGTTTTCCCTCGTAATGGAAACGTGGTGATCACCACTTTTTACACAACCCCACTTCTCCACAAGACAAGTGTTATCAACACAAGTATCCAGAAAACACCAAGAACTGATAGCTTACGTTCTGCAAGCCAGTTCCATATTTTGATACAAGTCATAAAACAACCACACCTTCATAATTCAATATTCTGATCTTAAACACCTTCTTCGCTTCCCTCCCTAAGATCAACCCTTCTCCTTTACTTTGTGACCGAATCGAATCTGGAACGGCCATTTCTTTATTTAGGCCAGAGTCTTACAGATTTATCTCTCGATTCTAAAAGTACTCTCGTGCAGTGCATTTGTTTAGGGTTTGAATTCGTTTCTCATCAACACACCCAAATTTACCAAAAACAACAGAATTAATTTTTACCCCAAAACTTCAGTGTTCAAACAAGGATAGCTTTGATTCGAAAAGGGAGACATTCATCATGAACAACCAAATCGGGGGATTCAACAACAAAACTTGTTCGAATAAGATAAGTCCAACCTGCTTGTTACCATAATTATCGATTGCATTTTCTGATTCTCTCTCTTCAAATAAATGTTTTTAGGGTTCTGAAATCTTCAAACTGCTTTTAATTAGTTAAGCTAATTTGAAAACCGAAACTAGTTTTTTGCATTTTTCTATTTGTCCTAATCGTTTTGAATTTGATACAAGGATTTTAAATACATATGCAAATTTCTAACCTGTTGATTCACTATAACCCATTATTCTCAGCTCTAATCCTAAAATTAGCTTGAGATTTGTAATCATCCTGTCTTTCTTGTCATTACCCATCAAATCATTTTTGATTTACTTTTAATTTCTCCTGACCTAATCGAAATTTAGATTTTGCCTGATTGATTTTAGCCCCCCCCCCCCCCCCCCCTCATCTCTCTTCTTCTCTTAATCAGTTGGCAGGAAGTATGAAACTGCTAGGCGCGTGTAAGATAAGAAGAAGAAAAAACCTGGTCCAAGCACCTGATTACACTCCCATAGCGCAAAGATGACCACCCAATCCATTGCCATTTTTCCACGTGATTCACCAAAGGCCGGGAATCGACGAGAATTGTCACTTGAGGAAGAGAGCCTCAGCACCACTTGAATGCATCAGCGCCACTTTTTCATTGCCCTTATGCTCACAGGACCGCGGATAACGCACTAAAAAGTAACTCGAGATGATTTATTGTTGATTAGCTTCCGCCAGTCACTCAGCTGCGTCGAGGAATACTCGTAAAACAGAACAAATAGCCGCTGGAAACAGAGACGGATGGATGAGCTTGAAGTGTACGGGCGGTGCTAAGAAGATTTTTGGCGAGTTCTTCTAGCCGTGAAATGAATAGGGAGGAACTGAACAGAGGGCTGCTAAGAAGAAACAGTGAGACGGGCGCGTCGTATTTGCTTAATGTCGAGCACCATGAAACAGATCAGTTTCAATGATTTATGGAGCAAATTTCAAAAACAAGTTTAGATGAATTTCGGAGACGACTACAAATTGTATTAAAAAGCCTGGAAAGCGCCGCGTGTTAGACCAATTGGGCGACACGACTACTCCCGCTCCAAACACACATCTCGTTTGGTACTCCTAACTTGACCTATTTTAATTTTTGGCACTACATCTGTTTGGTAGAAAATAGAAAAATCTCTATTCAACGGCACATGTTCCATTACGATTAGCTATGTAATTATTATGCATGTGCAGATGACACTCATTTAGGTCGAGAATACATTTTCTCATACCTATGAAGCATGAAACGTAAACGAAGCATGAAGTGTAAATGGGGGAGGTGCTAGCCTCACATGTATAGGGTGTCAATTTATTAATGCACTTAGTTCATGTTACTATTGTTGAAATCTTTGACCACCTATTGTTTAAGCTAGGTGTTTTCCTCGATAAAACCTGTCATGATTTCCTATTTTGAAAATCGGTATTTGTACACACCATTGAAGTATATAAAATGAAAAGGCTCGGCTCGCATGTGTAGGCTGTCACTTTCTTCACAAATGCTACCACGCGTCTTTATGGGATTTGCTTTCATAATGCCCTCACAAATGTTTTTTCTCACGCGTACAAATATTTACACTTCATGAAATATGCATGTCATCTAGTCACATATGTAGGTTTTCACTTCATTAATTTTACAAGGCATCTATCATCTTATCTTGAATCTCATGATCGGCTACAAAAAAAAAAAAAAAAACTGGTAGATGTGCTTCGGGCACCATGATAGATAGGGTCCACAGAGGCCGCTTGAACAAATACAAATTTACAAAAGGCTATGGGAATGTCAAAGGTGCCCGGTCGGCTGGCGAATTCACAAAAGGCTACGAGAATGCCAAAGGCGCCCGGTCGGATAACAAATTCACAAAAGGATACGGGAATGCCAAAGGCGCCCGGTCGGCTGACAAATTTACAAAAGGCTACGAGAATGCCAAAGGCTCCAGTCGGCCAATGATTACAAAGAGGCTACGGGAATGCCAAAGGCTTCCTGTCGGCCAACGATTACAAAGAAGCTTCGGGAATGCCAAAGGCGCCCGGTCGGCCACCGATTACAAAGAGGCCACGAGAATGCCAAAGGCGCCCGGTCGGTCAACGATTACAAAGAGGCAACGGGAATTCCAAAGGCGCCCGGTCGGCCAACGATTACAAAGAGGCTACGGGAATGCCAAAGGCTCCCGGTCGGCCAATGATCACAAAGAAGCTACGGGAATGCCAAAGGCGCCCGGTCGGCCAATGATTACATAGAAGCTACGAGATGCCAAAGGTACCCGGTAGGCTGACAAATTTACAAAACGCTACAGGAGAGCCAAAGGTACCCGGTCGGCTGCCAAATTTACAAAAGGCTACGGGAGTGCCAAAGGTACCCGGTCGGCTGACAAATCTACAAGAGGCTACGGGATTTCCAAAGGCGCCCGGACGGCTAACAAAAAGGCTATGGAAATGGATGGACACGCTTATATCACACGCCATATCCGTTCTCCATCCTCTACAAAAAAGAAGGGGAGAGTACGCGTGTTTAACCACACGCCCTATCCCATCCTCCACCAAAAAGAAAGGGGAGTTGATCGAATTTTGAATAGTGGTAGTAAAAGGTTCGTAAGACTTGTGAAAGCAATTGAATTTAGACTTATTTAAACTAAAAGTAGAGAAAATTTAAATCCAAATTTGTTTTTTTTTAAGATTGAAAATAACCAAGACACTAGATTCCACTATTA
>JAJJMB010017633.1:2740054-2757846 GCA_023531105.1 Papaver atlanticum | reverse complement strand
TAAAGGAATACCGTCACTAGCACTGTTGAAGAACGACGGTCTTTAAGTTATGTTCTTCGTACCTTCTTCACCAGCAGAAAACAGCAGCTTCCTGTAAAAAAAAAAATCTCGGATTTTTGATGCTCTAAACGTCTCCCTATTCTCTCCCTGAACTCTCTACTCCCTCTATGAGTCTCCTACAGCCTTTATATAGTCACAGGACCAAGAATACATTCGTAATAACTCAAAAATCTTCTCGATATCCAACCATTAACTCATGAATATTTTCTTTTCTGTTTTATGTTCTCACGCATCTGTTCGCAGTATACACGCTCCAACACTTCCTTGTTTGACTCCTCCACACTTCTGCAGCAACCAAACTCTATCAAAACTCAATCAACACACGTTCAAGCACGTTGTACTCCGAGATTGCATATTTTCTTCCCAACGAATATCCAGCCCAACTGAACGCATTAAAACACTCATACCACCATTGTTTGAGCATATCACGTTCATCCCAATAAAAATCAGTGATTGAATCTCACTTAAACTCCTCGAAAAATCCAACCGAAAATTCCGCAGAAAACTGGAATTTTTCACGCCAAAATTCTTTTTCAAACGATGAAGAAGGGTGTCCCCCTAACCAGACCGGGTGTGCGAATAGCAGGTGCCCAACTGAGGTGCCCCTTATCCAAACTGAGAGTCCGAATAACAAATGTCCCTTGGGTGCCTTTAGACAACTTTTCGAGCCGATTTTTTCCAGAAATGTTTATTGCCCAAAAATACCTACAAACACATAAAACACAATAATAAGTACAAAAATGGGTACTAACAATATATACAATAGAGATGAAAATAGACACATAAATGCGTCTATCAGGAGTAGGCGTGTTTAACCACACGCCATAGCCCATCCTCCACCAAAAAAGAAGTGGGAGTAGGCGTGTTTAACCACACGCCCTAGCCAATCCTCCACCAAAAAAGAAGGTGGGAGTAGCGCATTTAACCACACGCCCTAGCCCATCCTACACCAAAAAAAGAAGGGGGAGTAGGCGCGTTTAACCACACGCCCTAGCCCATCCTCCACCAAAAAAGAAGGGGGGAGTAGGCGCGTTTAACCACACTCCCTAGCCCATCCTCAACCAAAAAAGAAGGGGGGAGTAGGCGCGTTTAACCACACGCCCTAGCTCATCCTCCACCAAAAAATAAGGGGGAGGAGGCGCGTTTAACCACACACCCTAGCCCATCCTCCACCAAAAAATAAGGGGGGAGTAGGCGCGTTTAACCACACGCCCTAGCTTCTATTCCACCAACTTGTGGATATCCTGTATAATTTTGTATTTAGCTTGTGCCCCACGCACGAATGAAAGAATGTCTTCATATTCATCATATTCCTTACGCGCTTTGTCTTGACGAATCAGTCTGAGAGTCCATAGCATACCCACTTCCTCTCTCAACACCAATAGGCGCGCCAGTTCGTCCTGGAAGTAAGACGGGGATACAAGCTAAAGACATCCCCAACTATGCGGAACAGTTAGAGAAAAGAAAAGAGTGTAGCTAAGAAAAGTCTACGCCATGTCTTCATCACACTCTCACCGAGACCCTCAAATTGTACTGGTAATACAATCCAAAGGTCTAAAAAAAATGTTTAGTCATTTCATGCAAAAATTCTTGGAAAATGCCTATCCAAACACCCGCGCGCATGACGAAAATTTCTTGTAAAAAACTATCTCATTTCATATATTCCTCAAACTTGCAGACTGGGACTTGATTCGAGAAGACAGTACAAGGGGCGTTAGAATGGAATGTAATATGATTATCGGGTTATTTGATAATAAACCCAATAGTCAGGGGACTAATGTTGATACATGAAGAATAATACCCCTTAGAGGGACTAGGGTGCCCCCAAAGGAGAGGAAAATTCAACATGAGACATGGGGACTTGGATACTAAGGCCCAAGTCCAAAAAGAAAATATTCATGAAATAAAAGGGACAAGGAAGGGATTAATGAAGAAGAAGGAGATTTAAGAAGGAATGGCATTAGTGGTAATTAAGGAGGTTTAAGGCATGTGGTATGATGTCATAAAATGAGGGGCTTTGGAAATTCTATATAAAGAAGGACAAGGTACAATAGAAGGCAAGTCTCTCTCATACCATTCCTTGAAAGTGTTGTCATTAGGTGTGACTAGGACGGGTAGAACCAAAATCAAATTCCACCCTCAACAATTACTATAAAGGTGGAATTCAGAATAATAATAGACGAAAAGACTTAGAAAACAGAGACACAAGAAATTAATTCGAAGAACTATATCTTCTCTAGATTATGAACAAGAAAACGATTACAATTCTCTCTTTGTTATGCTCACAATCTTCTAAACAGTGGATCAACCTTAAAATGTTTGCTAAGCTTGCACAAGTATTGTTCCAAGTTTTCTCTAGGTTTTCTGTGTCTAGTATATCTCCGTCCTTAACTATTAGCCAAATCCCTCTATTTATAGTCTTCATCGTACTCACCCGACCAAGGACTTCTATTAGGAATCTATTTCCTAAACTAAGAGTATTGCCTAAAACAAAACTCTTCCCTAACTAGGAATTTTACCTAAACAAGGATTCCTGCCTAGATTAGGATTCTTCCCTCAACTTAGCTTGAGGTTAACTAAGTTCCCTAAATGAGTACGGATACACCTGTATCATGGGTCCCCCTTTTAAGAACTTGAACTCCTGTGAGAGTTAAAAATGAAGGTTAGGGAAATCGAGAGCCCCCTTTTCCTTGTTAAACCACTTGGCCTTGCTAGGAACTTGACCTTTACATCCAATTAGAAAAGCTTCTTTCTCTCCCTGTCGTGTTTTAGTTACTCTTCACTCCAATACGCAGTCTTCCTTGAGTGGTTCCTCTCTATCAAATTATAAGTCTTCTACTTATGGTAAGATCATGGTGTCATCGCCGTCATCATCTAGTAATGGTGGTTCAAACAACTTCAAGTATTCGGCATTTATAACCGAGTACATTTCTAGATAAGGTGGCAGATCCAGACGAAAGGCATTGTCACCAATCTGATCGAGAATACGAAATGGTCCATACCTCAATGGCTTCAACTTCTTACCTTCCCCCTTCAGTCGTTCCTTACCTAATTTTAACCATACCAAGTCACCAATACCAAAACTACAAGGCACAAGATGCTTGTCATGTTTTGCTTTGTATTTGGCTTGTGACTTCTTTAATTGTGCTTCAACAGTCGCGTGAATCTGAGATATCTTCTCCAAGAACTTTTGTGCCTTTTACCGTTCACTTCCTTCCTTTCCCCCATTGAGGTGTTACTAGAAAATACTAGATCGAAAGGACTAGGTGGTAAGTAACCATAGCACATCTCAAAAGGATATTTTCCCGAAGAACTATGAACCGCTCTATTGAATGCAAATTGTAGATATGGTAAACTCTCATCCCAATTTTTAGGATGCTTGGAATTATATCCCCTTAACATATGAACCTTATTCCTGTTGACCACTTCTGTTTGTCTGTCTCTTTGTGGATGAAAAGTTGTACTTTTCTTCAACCTAGTGTCCATCATCTTCCATAAAGAATCCCAAAAATGACTAAGGAATCGACTATCCCTATCAGAAATAATCGAAGTAGGTAAACCAAAATGCTTCCACACATGCTCAAAGAAGAGATTTGCTGCACCGGCTCCCGTTACCGTCTTTGTACATGGAATTAATACAATCATCTTGCTGAATCGGTCGACCACAATGAACAAGTAATCATAACCAGACTTGGTCTTCGGTAATCCACCAAGAAAATCCATAGAAATACTCTCCCAAGGCCTTGATGGTACTGGTAACGGTAGATATAACCCACGTTTTCTATTGGAAGGTTTAGATGTGCTACACAACTTACACCCTATAAATAACTTAGCCACATCATCTTGCATCTTTGGCCAAAAGACATAACGACGAAGGTTAAGAAGAGTTTTATTCATCCAAAAGTATCCAGCAACTCGGGATGTGTGTGCCTCTCTCAACCATTGTAAACGATCTCCATCTTCTTGAATGCAAAGTAACTGACCCTTGTATAAAAATCCATCTCGGAGTTCAAACTCGCCTTTCAAACCACTCTTTATCCCTTCTAGCACCTTCTTGAAGTCTCTACTAGATGCATATAACTCTACATACTCTTGAGGAACAATCGGCTGAATTCTCATGGCAACCATTAATGCTTGGACTGGTAGACGAGACAACATATCTGCCAACTTATTTGTTACTCCTTTCTTGTACTTAATGAGAATGTTGAAACTCATCAAGTAAGACATCCACTTCATGTGTCGGGCTTGTTGTAGTTTCGTCTGTGCGTGTAGATACTCCAATGGTTTGTGATCTGAATGTACCACTACTTCTTTGCCTAAGAGATACACTCGCCAATGCTTGATACATTGATATAAATCATAAAATTATTTGTCATAAGGTGCGTAGTTCTTGATAGCACCTGAGAACAATTCTGAATGGTACTCCACTGGTTTACCATCCTGTATCAACACCCCTCCCATTACATAGTTAGAAGCGTCGGTCTCAACTTCAAAAGTACGCTGTAAGTTAGGTAATGCCAACACCGGTGCTTCTGAAATCTTCCTTTTTAGTAACTGAAAAGCGTCTTCATGGGTTTGCTGCCATTCAAACTTTGCCTTAGCTCCCGTCAAAACATGTAATGGTCCTGCAATATTCGAAAAATGCCGGATAAAATTACGCAAGTATGTGCAAGCCCCTAAGAAACTCCTGATTTCAGTAACAGTACTAGGTCTAGGCCACTTAGTGATCACTTCGACCTTCCTTGGATCAATCTTCCGTTGTCCACCACCAACAATGAATCCGAGGTACACCAACTCATCTTTTCCAAACTCACACTTCTTTCCGTTCAACTTCAGCTGGCCTGCATGTAACACTTTAAACACCTTCTCAACGTGAACGATATGCTCTTCCCAAGTTCTGTTATATATTAGGATATCATCCAAGTAAACAATCACAAAATCTTCTATAAAAGGTCATAACAAATCATTCATCAAACGAATAAACGTCGCCGGAGCGTTACACAAACCAAAAGGCATCACCAACCATTCGAACAAGCGTTGTTTGTTTTTGAAAGCAGTCTTCCATGTATCATCTTCTCGAACTCTCATTTGGTGGTATCCGGATTTAAAATCTAACTTTGTAAAGACTCGAGCTTTTTCCAACTGATCCATCATGTCGTCTATCCTAGGTAAATGGTAACGATTCTTGATTGTGATCTTGTTCAATTCTCTATAATAAATACACATATGCCAACCTCCATCTTTATTTGGCACCAACAACACCGTTGATCCACAAGGTGAAGCACTTGGCACTATCATTCCTAATTCTATAAGTTCTTGGACTTGTTTCTTGATTTCACCAGATTCCTCGATGGTCGTGCGATAAATATCTACATTAGGTAGAGAACTCTCCCTGGTCAACATGATCTCATGATCCACACTCCTCTTTGGCGGTAATCCCGTGACATCTAAAAATAAATCTTTATACTTCAACTTCAACCTTTCTAGGTCATCTTCTTGTTGTGCAGTAAAAGCTGCCAAACAAACTCTACTCGGCTGATCCTCAAGAGAACGAATTACAAGGAGAATGAACTTTGTGCTAGCATTAACCAACCGCTTAGCCTGAGTGGATGTGATCAAGCTCGCTCCCTCAAGAGGAGAATCTGTAACTCGAATCACAAAACTCTCTCCATTCTTGGTAAAGGTGTACTTTTGCTCCCTCCTATGTAGAGTTGCATCTCTATCCCACAAGTAAGGACTACCTAATACTACCTGACAGACATCCAAAGGTACTACGTCGCATGTAACCTCGTCAATGTATGACTCATCAAAAGCAAACTTGAACGTACACTGCTCTCCAACCTGTATCCCTCATTACTTTTGAAGCCACCCTAAAGGATAGGGTTTCGGATGTTTGAAAGTCTTCAAACCCAACTTTTGTACCAAAGAATGTGAAAGTAAATTCTTATGACTTCCCGGGTCAATAACAACATCAACAAGTGATGTTTTGACTTGCACCTTCACTTTGAAGAGTCGCTCCCTAAGATCATCTTTTGAAGGTCTATCTTTTGCCCCTGTCATAAGAGAGAACTTTGAATTGGGTTCCGTTAGTCCGTGGACTTCTTTTGAAGTTTGAGCGACTAGTGCTGCCTTCTTGACTTCTTTCTTCTGCAACCCTTTGGGCTTTAGATAAGGGTTCTTTACCCAACACTTGTCGATAACGTGACCTCTTTGCTTGCAATGGTTGCAAGTCAAACCTTCTTTGTCACTAGACTTCCCTTCTTCTTTGCTCCTTTCACCTCCTTTTACAGTGGTACCTCCAGATTTTCCCTTAGTAGTTCCCTTTGAATCAGATTTCTTAAGCCTGCCTTCAATGGCATTAGCTTTTATACTTGCTTCAACAATATTATCAACTAAAGACATCTTCAACTCCTTCCATATATACTCATGGAACCCGGAAATATACTTCATATAGATAACATGATCTTCCAAATCTAAATCCAAAATCATAGCTTGATTATGAAATTCCGAAGTATATTCTTGCACAGTTCGGTTATAGGTCTGCTTCAAGTTGTACCACTTGAACCATCTCTCCTCAAGGTAGCAACCGGATAAAACTGTTTCCTTACAACTTCCTTGAGTCTTTTCCATGACAATACTCCCTTACCTAGGTTTTGTCTTTGATAAGCTTTCCACCAGGTTAGAGCATGCTTTTGTAGCTTCAATGCCGCGAAAGCAATTTTTTCCTTTGAACCATATTCAAAGAAAGAAAAATACGTCTCTAGACATTCAATCCAATCATTCAATTTTTCTACATCGACACTCCCATCGTAAAGTGGAATATCAACACGAAAATCAATTTTCAGATTCTTACCATGAGGTTTAGTTGATGTAGGACTTTTAAGAAACCCACTTTTCTTCTTTTCTTCTTTTTTTCATCCTCATCTTCTTCCTCTTCTTCTGAATCGTCTTCTTCCGAATCATCTTTTTCCGAAGCTTCAGGTGAAGGTGTAGTATTTTTCTTCGTATTCAGCTTGGGTGTATGAGAACGAATATATTCAGTCAATTCTTCAAGGGTGGTTTTAATCAACTTCATGTCTGTTTGCAGCGTAGCCACCTTTTCTTTCATAGTTTGTGGTTTGCTTTCCTTATGTTCGTCATCTGACTTCGTCATCCTTGATCCCCTTGTTTTCTCAATGTCTTCTAGCTTCTCGGGTACCTTACCAAGCTTTATGTAGAGAGATCTAGTGAAAACCATAAACCACAAGGATTTACCCTAAAAACTAACCTCGCTCGTGATGCCAAATTGGTACGTAAGATCTCTATACCTTGGTAGCTATTACTATAAAGGCGGAATTCAGAATAATAATAGACGAAAAGACTTAGAAAACAGAGACACAAGAAAGTAACTCGAAAAACTATATCTTCTCTAGATTATGAACAAGAAAACGATTACAATTCTCTCTTTGTTACGCTCACAATCTTCTAAACAGTGGATCAACCTTAAACTGTTTGCTAAGCTTGCACAAGTATTGTTCCAAGCTTTCTCTAGGTTTTCTGTGTCTAGTATATCTCCGTCCTTAGCTATTAGCCAAAGCCCTCTATTTATAGCCTTCATCGTACTCACCCGACCAAGGACTTCTATTAGGAATCTATTTCCTAAACTAAGAGTATTGCCTAAAACAAAACTCTTCCCTAACTAGGAATTCTGCCTAAACAAGGATTCCTGCCTAGATTAGGATTCTTCCCTCAACTTAGCTTGAGGTTAACTAAGTTCCCTAAAGGAGTAAGGATACACATGTATCACTTGATCCCACATAAGTCTTTAAACGAGCGGTCGTAAGAGATTTCACCTAATTAGGATACTTTCCTCTCCGATTAGACGACTCCATCAGAAACAACAAGAAATGAAGTTTGCCTGGTGTTGATGGGTAATTTTAGTTTTGGTTCTACCCGTCCTAGTCACACCAAATGACCTCAGTTTACTAGGAATGGTAAGAGAGAGAGTTGTCCTTTCATTGTACTTTTTCCTTCCTTATATAGACTTTCCAAAAGCCCCTCCTTTTGTGACAACATGCCACATGTCCTAAACCTCCTTAATTACCTCTAATGCCATTCATTCTTTAATATAACCTCCTCCTTATTTAATAATCCCTTCCTTATCCTTTTATCTCATGGGTATTTTCTCATTGGACTTGGGCTTAGTCCCCAAGTCCCATATCTCATATTACGCTTACCTCCCCTTTGGGGACACCCTAAACCCGTTAAGGGGTATTATTTTTCATGTATCAACATTAGTCCCCTGACTATTGGGTTAATTGTAAAATAACCCAGTAGTCATATCATCTTTTAATACGAGTCGACACATATCGCCACATGCATGAGGAGGCATGGGCGGCTGTTGCATCATAAGTGGTGTTACTCCATCCTATATATACAGCTCATGCTTTCTTAATTTGGCCACCGATTTCGTTTCCCCCTTCATTTCCCATTCCTTTTATGCCAACATCTCGCTTGTATGGCTAACTCTCTTCATGGGTATGTATTGGCCTTGGCGCCCGTTCCTGCACTGGTCTCAGTAATGTTTAAGCATTATGAGTTGAAATGACTTTTATTTTTGAAGGCTGAAATCGAGGCGCTTCGAGAGCAGAGGATGACAAACAGAGACGATATGCGCGCCAAGTTTAGAGAACAGTATGAGGCGCATCAGGATGCTCAGAAGGCTGAACCGTCTGGTCATGTGTCGCAGGAGGTTCAGCGTGCATTGGATGATGCTGTCACTGCTCATCACACGGCTAATCAGTTATGCATGGATTCTTCAATAATGGTGGCTACCGTGGATCGCGTCATTTCTGATTATCACCTCTGGATTTCCGACCAAGTGGCGAGGCCACTCCTCAGATACACCCTGACCTTAGCGGCCGTGTATTCGCTCGTTCCTCGCCCTTACCTCGAGGATGAATTGGCGCGTTTTTTGTTTTTGAGAGAGGAGGTGGGCCTGTTATGGACTATTAGGTTGATCCGTCAAGATAAAGCGCGTAAAGAGTATGACGAGCACGAGGATACTCTCTCGCTTTCTCGTGGGGATAAAGCTAAAGGAAAGATTATTCGGGATATCCATAAGTTGATAGATAAGGCTGATCGGGACCTGCGTCTGGCCGACGCGCAGTGTGATGATGGGCGTTTGATGGTGGAGACCCTAGACGCAGACATCGCTCGTTGTCTAGCATTTATGGATGGTTAGGTTGTGTGCCTCCCTGCGGGGGTTGTCTTTTGTTTCGTCATCTTGTTTTGTTCTCGCTATTGTTTTTCCTGTGTATCCATTCTGAAGTCTCTTCTTTGTGAGTCCTTTGGATGTTTGTTGTTTTCTCTTGTATGTGAATAAAACTTGTTTGTTTTTTTCTTAGGTGGGAGTATTACTATTTTTCTTCATATTGCGAGACTTTACCATTAGTTTTAGGATGGGTTAGTAGTAGTGTGTTTATCCCTCCTTTGTGGGGAAGGGGGCAGATATACCGCGCCATCCCTCTTCCGCCTCCCCCCCCCCCTTTTTTTGGACGAGAGGGGGGGGGGGGGGGATAGGGGTAGGTTGAACACCCCCCCTCCCCCCTTTTTTTTTTGCGGGGGGGGGGGTTTGGGGGGGGGGGGGGGGGGGTATAAGTGCGGTTACCCCCTCTCTTTTTTTCGAATGGGCGGTGGCGTTTTGGTAAGCGCATCTACCCCCTCTCTTTTCTTCTTCTCTCTCTTTTTTTAAGCTAGTTGGGGCGGGGTGGGCGGGCGTATGTTAAGTGCGCCTACTCCCTCTTCTTTTTCAGAGAGATGGGGTGGGATGGGAAGGGAGCAGGTCAAACGCGCCTACTCCTTCCTTTCTTTTTCAGATAAATGGGTTGGGGTGGGCAGGGCATATGTTAAACACGCTTATTCCCGCCTTTCTTTTTAAGATGGATGGGGTGGGGTTGGAAGGGCGTAGGTTAAACGCGCTTACTCCATCTTTTCTTTTCTTTTTCAGATAGATGGGGTGGGGTGAGTAGGGTGTAGGTTAAAAGCGCCTACTCCCTCATTTCTTTTCTTTTTAAGATAGATGGGGTGGGCAGGGTGTAGGTTAAACACGCGTACTCCCTCCTTTTTTTCTTTTTTCAGATAGATGGGGTGGGGTGGGCAGGGTGTAGGTTAAACGCGCCTACTTCCTCCTTTCTTGGTGGGCTATCTTATTGGGCGCCTTTGGCATTCCCGTAGCCTTTTGTAGATTTGTCAGCTGACTGGGTGCCTTTGGCATTCCCGTTGCCTTTTGTAGATTTGTTAGTCGACTGGGCACCTTTGGCATTCCCGTAGCCTTTTGTAGATTTTTCAGCCGACCGGGTGCCTTTGGCATTCCCGTAAACTTTTGTAGATTTGTCAGCCGACCGGGTGGCTTTGGCATTCCCGTAGCTTTTTGTAGATTTGTCAGCCGACCGGGTGCCTTTGGCATTCCCGTAGCCTTTAGTAGATTTGTCAGCCGACCGGGTGCCTTTGGCATTCCCGTTGCCTTTTGTAGATTTGTCAGTCGACTGGGCGCCTTTGGAATTCCCGTAGCCTTTTGTAGATTTGTAAGCCGACCGGGTGCCTTTGGCATTCCCGTAGCCTTTTGTAGATTTGTCAGCCGACCTGGTGCCTTTGACATTCCCGTAGCCTTTTGTAGATTTGTCCGCCGACCGGGCGCCTTTGGCATTCCCTTAGCCTTTTGTAGATTTGTCAGCCGACCGGGCGCCTTTGGCATTCCCGTAGCCTTTTGTAAATTTTCACACCATCATTGATAACTTAACCTTTATTATTCAGAGTGAGTGCTTATACATCAAGCGACTTATGTCCAGAACTTCTTCAACCATTTGCCATTGATGGGCGATTTAACCTTGGTACCATTCATTCACTTGAGATTATAGTATCCACTTTCTGCTACCTTTCTTATTTTGAATGGGCCCTCCCAATTTGCGGCAAACTTACCAGCGCTCGCATTCCTTTGCACGTGAGGGGAAATTTTGATGACCAAGTCGTCCACCTTGAAGGTTCTCTCCCATACGCTCTGGTTGTAATAATTGGCTTTGCGCTTCCTGTAAGCTTCTGCGAACCGTTCCGATCGTGTCCTCCTCTCTTCTATCGTATCTAAGTGGGCGAAGCGGCTCACGTCATCCGGCGTAGTATGGCTGGCTATCGCCACCCTTGCGGACGGGACCGCTATTTCCGCTAGTAGTATCGCGTCTTCTCCATAGACTAATAAATAGGGTGATGCTCCCGTGGAACTGCGCTTCGAGATCCTTTATGCCCACAATGAGACCGACAACTGGTCGTGCCATTATTTGAGATTATCATGCACCGTTCTGCTCAGGACTCGAATGAGCGTTTCGTTAGTCGCTTCCTCCTGCCTGTTCCCTTGGGGTAGTAGGGGGTCGACGTATGTAGTCTCGTGTTGTATTGGCAGAGCAGATCTATCACATCCTTGTTTACAAACGACTTGGAATTGTCCTCCCTGATTATCATAGGCGCGCCGAACCTGTAGATAATATGTTCTTTGATGAACGCAGCTATAGTTGCTCCGGCGTAGTCTTTGAGGGGTACCGACTCAACCCATTTGATGTGTATTCCGTGGCTGTTATTATGTATTTATGGCGCTTCGAAGACTTTGGGTTGATTGGCCCTATAAGATCCAACCCCCAGCTGTGAAATGGCCATGATGTTACTATGTTGTGTAACTGGTGTTACTATGCTTAGACATTTTATGACGTGCTCCGCGGTATCAATCTCCATGGTTGGCCAATAGAATCTGCCTTCATAAAGTTGTAGGAATAGCTTTCGCATTCCTTGATGCTCGGCATCGTGGGACCGAGTCATTACCTACGTTGCTTCTTGATCAGACAGGCACCGTAGAACAACGTTTCTATAACTTCTGCGATAAAGGACACCCTCATGCATGAAGAAACGCGCTCCTTTCTTTTGAATTTTTAGGGCCGCCTGCCTCTCGCTGGGTAGCTTGCCATATTGGATAAAATCCATATACGGATGTCTCCAGTCCATTTCCTCAACGGTACAGACTTCCGCGGGCTGTGGTGGGGCTTGACAGTCGGCACAACTATCTTGGAGAGTCGCTGCTTGCGCTGACATGCTTGGACAGTATATTCCTAATCTATGAAGCTTTCTATAGAGGTGGACGGCGCCGGTTTTCCCGCACATCTCCATGTGCATCTCCTGGAGTATTTTCTCTGCTTCCCTTTTATTTACACATCTTGCGAGGGATCCTCCAGCGGCTCGGTAATACAAGGCTCCTTCGATCATCACAAATTGTTTCAAGGCTTGGGTAGGCATTAATCGATCTTCCTCCATTCGAGTTAATTCTTCGATATATACTCGCCTCCAATCATCTGCTTCCTCGAAAGCTAGGTCTTCTTTCCAGGTGCTGGGCAGCTCCTTTCTTCTTACCGTGAGCGCGCCCTCTTCTTCACCATTTAATTGCATCTTGCTTGCTAGGGTAGCCAGAGCATCTGCATGCCGATTTAAATTTCTGCCTGTATGGTCTAATGTCGACCCTATCTGGTTCATCAAGCTTTGAGCCTCTGCCCGATAGGGCGCTAGGTGTGGTTCTTTGACATGGAAGTCGTGGTTCACTTGGTTTGTTACTAGTTTTGAGTCGCCTTTTACTTCTATACTCCCCAAATTGAGTTCCTTTGCCAAACTGAGTCCTAGAATTAGTGCTTCATACTCGGCAACATTATTACTGCATGGGAAATCCAATTTGAACGAATACGACAGTAAGTCGCCTTGCGGGGCTTCGAATACTACTCCTGCTCCTCCAACAGTGTCGTATAACGATCCATCGAAGAACATGGTCCAAGGCTCGTCGACGTCCGTGGATGCTACTTATCCAGGTGTGTATTCGTGTACCTCGTCATCTCCTTCCCCCGGGAACATAACTATTAGGTCGACTATCGCCTGCCCTCTCACTCAGTTTGGTCGTTGGTAT
Organism: Papaver atlanticum; assembly: GCA_023531105.1. Lineage (NCBI taxonomy): Eukaryota > Viridiplantae > Streptophyta > Magnoliopsida > Ranunculales > Papaveraceae > Papaver > Papaver atlanticum. The sequence continues at coordinate 2,744,816 of JAJJMB010017633.1, read as the reverse complement.
TTGAGCTCGAATTATGACAATTGTAGCAACCATCGAGCAGTTCTCCCTGTCAGGACGGGATTGGATGCTAGGTAGGCTATGGGGTTTGCCGCGGCTATCACGATGGTTTCGTGTGTCAAGAGATACGGGCGCAGCTTTTGTGCTGCGTAAATGAGAGCTAGACATGCCTGTTCCACGCGTGGGTATCTTAGTTATGCTTCTCGCAGGACTCGGCTGACATAGTTAATAGGTGACAACTCATTTCCCTCCATGTCTTGTGCAAGAACCGCGCCTATCGCTGCAGTGGTGAATGACGTATAGAGGTAGAGAGGGACTCCTTTTATTGGGGGCCTGAGGACTTTAGGGCTGACGAGACATTGTTTCAGTCTTTCGAATGCGGCGCACTGCACCTATCCCCACACGAAGGTTGTACCTTTCTTTAATAAGGGTAAGAACGCAGACATTAATTGCGCCAATCCGGGTACAAAGCGCCGTATGTACGATATCCGTCCTATGAATACCTGCAGTTCTTTTACATTCATCAGAGGTGCCATGGTTGTGATCGCCTCGACCTTGCTTGGATCTACTCGAATCCCTTCATTATTCACTATTAAGCCTAAGAACTTTCCCGACGTCATCCCGAAGGCGCATTTGAGGGGATTCATTCTGAGCTTGAATTTCCTGCATCTCTCGAAGACTGTCCTCAAATGGGAGACGTGACTTTCGGCGGCTTGCGTTTTAACCATAATGTCATCGACGTACACTTCTACCTTTTGGTGCAATAAATCATGAAATATGGACGTCATGGCGCACTGATACGTGGCACTGGCGTTTTTTAGACCAAAGGGCATCACTACATAATAGAAATTTCCATATGGGGTTTGGAAGGCAGTTTTCTTTGCGTCCGACGGGGCCATCCTTATCTGTTTGTATCCGCTGAAGCCGTCCATGAAGGAAAACTGTTTCTTTCCTCTCGTCGCGTCTACTGTCATATCAATATTGGGTAGCGGGAAATCGTCCTTTGGGCATGCTCGATTTAGGTCTCTGTAGTCTACACAACATCTGATTTTTCCATTCTTATTTTCCACGGGCATAATGTTAGCTAACCAGGTCGGGTGCTGGATGGGTTTGATGAACTTGGCTTTCAGCAACCGTTCTACCTCCTCCTTTATCGCGAGAGCCGTGTCCCTAGGGAACTCCCTGCTTCTTTGCTTTACAGGATTGAACTCGGGTGATACTCCAAGGTTGTGGGCCACGAGATCGCTGTCTAGCCCCGGCATCTCATCGTAATCGAAAGCGAAGACATCCTTGTACTCTCTGAGTAGCGTGATCAATGATTCCCTTTCTTCTTCGTCTAAGCTTTTGATGATCATGATATGGCGTTTGTCTTCTTGTGTTCCTATGTTGATTTCTTTCATACCATCCAGAGTGAGGTCTCCAGGCGTTCGCTCTTCCGCGGCCCTAGGTGTCGCTTCTATGAGCTGGTCTCGCAACTCCTCATCGCTGATTATGTTATAAGGTAATTCTGCCAAACTTTGATTGGTATCTTTTGAGGGAACTTCCACTTCATTTTCCAATACTTTGATGCAGTCCTACGTCCCTGGGGGTTCTCTCAGCTAATTGATATAAACGGTATACGTGCCCTCCGTCTGGCCTTGAGAAGCGCTGAAATCTAGGTTGCTTTTCTTGTTTCCTTTTTTTTTCTGCAAGAAACACCATTCTGGATGGGATGAATACAGACTTTGACGGTTCCAGCTTTTCTTCCTCTCCCCACTTAGGGAGCGGGGTAAGTGTTACTTCGGGTATTTCATCCGACTCCTTTGGTACGTCATAGAAGATCGGGTCCGCCATGTATGCTTCCTCTGGGTCGAACGGGTTACTTTTGGCGGGGATCCGGTACTGCTTGCCTCCTATATTGGTCTTAACATATTGGTGATATGTTGACGCCACTACCTTATGGTTAAGTAGCCATCCTCGCCCCAATAATACATGGAACGTGGTGTCATCTTCCAGCATGTAGAATGGTATGAGTGCACGGATAGGGACGACTCTCATGACGAGGTTGACGATTCCGATGGCTTTCTGGGTATGGCCGCCGAACCCCTTTACTGTAGTAGTTCGCATCCTGATTACGGACCGCTGTACCCTTAGGATGTGTAACGTGTGTATGGAAATTAAGTTCAGAGACGCGCCCCCATCTATGAAGGCTCTCTTCAATGGGTGCTTGTTGATATGCACGGTTAAGTACAAGGGTATAAGGTGTTCTCCCGGATAGCAGATATATTCATATGTAAACACAATCGCCTCCCTGGGGAGGGGGTCGTAAGGTTTTCCTGCCGCGATAGCTGCTATAGCTCTGGATGCCTCTTTGATTTGGTTTTCACTGAAGTTGAGGGAATCGAAGAATTGTTGAGCCAATACCGTTTGTGCAAACTTACTAGCCACACCCTTTGTGTTTGTGAACATAGGATTTTCGATCTCGACCTCACACGCCTCTTCATCATTGTCTTCCCAAGGTTTCCAAACATCTCCACTCGGGTCATGAGAGAGCATCATAACCTGATGTTGAGTTGCCTTACCGCCTTCGGGCTTGCCCATCTCGATTTCGCCTATCTCCAGCTTCCTTTGGAACATTCTTCGGAGGTTGTAGCAATCGAACGTGGGGTGTTGTATCCTTCGATGATAATGACAGTACCTAGCATAATTCTTGTCAATGGATCTGGGATCCATTTTTGTCGTGGGTAGTTGGGTTTCTTTATTTGTTACCCATTGTTCCAATGGACATACGATCTGCTCCTTACTGCAAGGTAAGGGGGAGGGAGCGCCTGTGACTGGCACTTGTATGGTTGGTTCTCCTATGCGCCCCAACCTTCTTGGTTAGTATTCACGCGGATATTCCTTGGCACGGTTGATACAGTATTGACTGTATTACGCCAGGCGTAGTCTGAGATGTACTCCTCTATACAATCGGCGATTCTCGTCGCCGCCTCTTCTAGCTCGACGAATGTCGGGAACTGAAAATTGACCAGGCTTTTCTTGAAGGATGGTGTCATTCCACGCACATAGATCTCCACCAGCGCTTCTTCTTTGATGTCTTCGTGGCAATCTAGCATGAAGTGATGAAACCTGGTGATGTATTTTCCTATCTCTTCTCCTAGGCGCTGATTGCACTTGCTCAAGTCTATAGTTGTGATTTTTCTTTTTGCTGAATAAAACTTTCTATGGAAAAGAGTGGACATAGTCGACCACAAACTAATGCTTCCCGGTTTTAGGTTATCGTACCAAGTAAACGATGTATCGGTTAGTGACTTCGGGAATTCCCGCAGGCACAACTTTCCATTAGTCGCGTGGTCATTCATGGTGGATAGGAATCGGCTGAGGTGTTCTCGCGCGTTCCCTTGACCGCTGTATACCATGAATTTTGGTGAAGTATAATCCTATGGGTATTGATAATCTGTGATTTCGGAGGAGTATGGGCTAGCCATGAAATCGTAATTGTCTTGCTTCACTACTCTATAGTTCATCTCTAGATATTTGGCCATCGCCTCCTGCATCATATCTATATGTTCCTCTTCCTTTTCTTCCGTGTTTTCCATTATTCCTCTGGTATTCTGCTCGGTGCTGGCTACCTTCAGCAATTTTCTCAACTCTTGCTCTCTGCGGATGTGGTCTTCTAACTCCTTCTGCATTTCCTTCAAAGAAGGCTGTATGGGCTGCGTGTTCTCGACCTCCTGCTGTTTTTCTTTCTCCGGTGGAGCATCTGGTCTTCTCACCTGTGTGATTGGGTCTGACACTATCCCCACTCTCTCGCCCTCTGGGTTAGGTGGTGAGTTATTTGACTGATTCTCTACCGCGCCTGAGCTAGCGCCTCCTAGGTATGTCATGCTAGACTAGGCACGAGCCTCCGGGTGTGGTCGCCAAATGTTGAGGGGTGATTTTAGTTTTGGTTCTACCCGTCCTAGTCACACCAAATGACCTCAGTTTACTAGGAATGGTAAGAGAGAGAGTTTTCCTTTCATTGTACTTTGTCCTTCCTTATATAGACTTTCTAAAAGCCCCTCCTTTTGTGACAACACGCCACATGTCTTAAACCTCCTTAATTACCTCTAATGCCATTCCTTCTTTAATCCCTTCCTTATACTTTTATCTCATGTTATTTTCTCATTGGACTTGGGCTTAGTCCCCAAGTCCCCATATCTCATATTAGGCTTACCTCCCCTTTGGGGGCACCCCAAACCCGTTAAGGGGTATTATTTTTCATGTATCAACACCTGGCTCTTATGATAGTTTGCTAGAAATTCAAACTTAGGTATTTATAGACCAGGGATGTTTGGACATCAAGGAATTTCCAAAACCGAAAATATTCTCAAGATTTGCAGTGAATGGAAAAATTCGGTTTTCCTAATTCCAATAAATGCTTGTCCAATATTTCCGAAATCTCTCAATAGAAAATCTCCAATTAATAAATGCACATTACTAATTTTTATTCTCTAGAGATATGCATGTAATTGCTGGTAATTAAAGCATATAAAACAAAAAACCTTAATTAAAAGATTCTCAATTTATTTCGGCACATGATCTCCTTGAGTACTAAGGAATATCTTTGAACAATAAATGATAAGAGTTATTGTACGTGTTCAAAGTATGTTGATATTGATGAGAGTTTTAATTGTAGTAAAAATAGTGGTGAAAAGGTTCGATGCTCGAACTTGTGAAGGATTCTTTTAGACTCAAATTAACTAGAATAAAATTGTATTAAATTATAAAAAAAACACCGAGACTT
>JAJJMB010017633.1:2720134-2740044 GCA_023531105.1 Papaver atlanticum | reverse complement strand
GGGTAAAATACCAAAATTAGTACAGAAATGGGTACTAACACTATACACAATAGAGATGAAAATAGACACATAAATGCGTCTATCAGATATCTTTTCACTGTAAATCCTTATTTCATATTTACATGGATTTACATTCTTGGAATCGGTTATATCACACTTCCAAACAAGTTTAGAATTGGTTGACCTGTATTCCAAGGCTACTTATGTGATTGATCAAATACCAAATCACATACATGGGTTCAATCGGTTCTACCAATCACTAGGATCAGTTATACCTTATTATGGAAATACCTGTGATCGGTCACACCAGTCACTAGGATCGGTTACACCAGTTACAAGGATCGGTTCCATATTCCCATGGTATTGCTTGTGATCGGTCGCACCAGTTACCATGACCGGTTACCAATTACAAGGATCGATTACACAACACTTGTAATCGGTCACACCAATTACTAGGATCGGTTACACCAATAACAAAGATCGATCATACCATCACATGATGATTACTTAGGATCGGTTACACCAATTAATAAAAACTAGTCATACCAAATCATAAGTCAGGCATTATGATTAGTTAAACCAAGATACATAACCAAGGTTAAGATCGGTTCTACCATCTCACACATATTGGTCATCCAAAGATTTGCAATGAATAGCAGGACCAATAATCCTAATGATTTCCCTCTCGATTCACGAAACAAGTTCATGAATGTACTTCCTTTAAATGAATGTAAAACATTGTTTCCTAGGATGAAATCTTCACCATAACCCATTCACATAATCATAACAGTATATACAGGATTATGTCGATGTCATATCTACGAAGTTCAAAAGATAAGTGTTATACTTCGTAGTCTAATTCCCTAATACTATGATCATACAATTATAACAATGTCACATCACTAGAGTATTATACAATATGTACAGTATATACAGCTTCGCAGTTATGTTTTCAATATAATACGACTTGAAAGATATGTTAGGAATAAAACAGTTCAAGTCAATATTACTAACCTCAAGTGGAAGGATGATGTCGTCGTTGTATTTTCTACTTCTTCACATTCTTCAGGTCTTCGGAGTAATACTTGTATGTCTCAACATTCCTAGACTTTCTAGTCTAACCTAAACAAAGTTGACTCTAGTGTTTAATCAAGTAACTTTAGATGAGTTTTGACACACTAAAATATGACAACCAAACTTGACATACCAACGCATGGTGACTTCAACCGAGCTATGCTCTAACAACTTGAATGGTGATTAGTGTTGTACCACCACTCAGCTAATGGTAGCCATTGATTCCACCCCTTTAGCTTATGCCTTGTCATGCATCTTAGGTAACTTTCCAAGCAACTGCTGACCCTTTCTGTCTGACCATTTGTTCGTAAGCTGTGCTCAAGTTGAGAGAGGTGCCCAAGCTTTTGAATAAGTCTTTCTAGAAGTTGCTCACAAATACCTTGTCTCTGTCAGAAGTAATTGAGGTAGGTAGCCCATGTAGTTTGAAGAAATGATTGAGGAAATCTTGTGCCATTGTAGCTGCAGTGTAAGGATGACTAAGAGATATAAAATGGATATACTTAGTGAGTCTATCAACCACCACTAGAATCACATCCTTTCTCTCATACTTTGGCAATCCTTCTATAAAGTCCATTGTAATATGCTACCAAGCATGCTCTGGAATAGGTAGAGGCTGTAGTAATCCAGCTGGATGAGTGTGTTCACCTTTGTTTCTTTGACACACATCACAAGCAACCAAAAATAATAGTATCTCCTTCTTCATATTCTTCCATTAGAAGTAGCTTTGGGCCCTAGAATAGCTTCCTTGAATACTTAAATGCCCACTTACTGCTGATGAGTGTGTGGAGTCTATGATGGTACTCCTCGTGTTATTCCCACTCCCAATATATAGTCTGTTTTTGTACCTCAAGATACCCCCTTCATAAGTATAATTATGTACAGCAGTTGGAGCCAATATTAATTTTGGAATGATCTCCTCATCTACCTCATGAAAAAGCGGGGGTACAACAACCACACCCAATATTTCGCTTAGCAATCTGTATGGACTAACTCCAATATACTTTAAAGAGAATCAACTAGACATTCGGACTGAATCTTAATAAAAGTATATCAAAGAGTTATATCTCAATTTCCCGATTCAATCCGCAATTAAACAAATAGGAATTTGCGAGCCTTATTGAATATAAGAGAAATAACTTAAACGGTACCAAAGACCAATGTTCAAGGATCAATCAATTTCAATCAACAACCAAAGGTTGGATTTACCAATTGATTGATTCAACGCACAACCTGTGATATTTCAATTACATATCAAAATATAATACGGAAAAGAAATAACAAAGATACTAGAAGTTTTGTTAACCAGGAAACCGCAAATGTAGAAAACCCCCGGGACCTAGTCCAGATTTGAACACCACACTGTATTAAGCCGCTACAGACACTAGCCTACTACAAAGTTAACTTCTGTCTGGACTGTAGTTGAACCCTAATCAATCTCACACTGATTCAAGGTACAGTTGCGCTCCTTACGTCTCTGATCCCAGCAGGATACTACGCACTTGACTCCCTTAGCTGATCTCACCCACAACCAATAGTTGCTACGACCCAAAGTCGAAGACTTGATAAACAAATTTGTCTCATACAGAAAAGTCTATTGGAATAGATAAATCTGTTTCCCACAGAAATACCAACGAGTTTTGTTCCGTCTTTTGATAAATCAAGGTGAACAAGAACCAATTGATAACCCGGACTTATATTCCCGAAGAACAGCCTAGTATTATCAATCACCTAACAATAATCTTAATCGATTAACGAAACAAGATATTGTGGAATCACAAACGATGAGACGAAGGTGTTTGTGACTACTTTTCAATCTTGCCTATCAGAGATATAAATCTCAAGCCAATCTTACGATTGTACTCAATCACGATAGAAAACAGCAAGATATGATCACGCAACTACAGAGAAAATAGTTGGGTATGGCTTCACAATCCCAATGAAGTCTTTAAGTCGTTAACCTACAGGGTTTCGTGAAAAACCTAAGGTTATAAGAGAATCGACTCTAGCTTATACAACTATTATCACACAGGAGGTGTGGGGATTAGGTTTCCTAGTTGCTAGAGTTCTCCTTTATATAGATTTCAAATCAGGGTTTGCAATCTAAGTTACCTTGGTAACAAAGCATTCAATATTCACCGTTATACGAAAACCTGATTAGATTCAAGCTAATATCTTTCAACCGTTAGATCGAACTTAGCTTGTTATACACAAATGAAATGTACCTTCATTTAGATTTGAGTAACAGTACCTAAACGTGTACACTTAGTCGGTTCAACAATAGTTAACCAATGGTTAGCCATATGAGCACTTTCATATCAACCTTATTCATCTTTACCATAACTAGTTAAAATGACTCAAATGAACTAGTTAGAGAGTTGTTCAATTGCTTAGATCTCATAGAAGTATACAAGACACAATTGAAGCAAAATCGATTTTGATTCACTCGAATCAATTCATGAACATTATAGCCACGATTTGCAAAGATTGCATTCCTTATTATATAAATGTTTTAGTTCATGAACAAACCGATTTTAGAAAGTAACCTCCTTAAGTATGCAAACGGGTACGCATACTTAAGTACCCGGATTGAGTTTTTTTTTTACTTCCAAACTCCAGCAGAAATTCACGGACGTGAAACTTCCGCCAGTATGCGTACCCGTACGCATACTTACCCGGATTTCAAACAACCGCCAGTACGCATACTTTAGGTTCCCGGTTTTGGACTTTTACACAAATGTGAGAACACACAATGTTTATATCCAAACATTGTTGAAAAAGTGGGGGTACAACAACCTCACCCAAGAATTCGCTTAAAAATCAGTATCGACTAACTCCAATATACTTTTAAGAGAATCAACTAGACAGTCAGACTCAATCTTAATAAAAAGTATATAAAAGAGTTATATCTCAATTTCTCGATTCAATCCTTACTCAAGCAAATAGAAATCTGCGAGTCTAATTGAATACAAGAGAAATTAACTTTAACGGTACCAAAGACCAATGTTCAAGTATCAATCAATTTCATTCAACAACCAAAGGTCGGATTTCCCAATTGATTGATTCAACGCACAACCTGTGATATTTAAATTATATAACAAAATATAATGCGGAAAAGAAATAAATCAGACACCATAAATTTTGTTAACGAGGAAACCGCAAATGCATAAAAACCCCGGGACCTAGTCCAGATTGAACACACTGTATTAAGCCACTATAGACACTATCCTACTACAAACTAACTTCGATCTGGACTGTAGTTGAACCCCAATAAATATCACATTGATCCAAGGTACAGTTGCGCTCCTTACATCTCTGATCCCAGCAGGATACTACGCACTTGATTCCCTTAGCTTATCTCACCCACAACTAAGAGTTGCTACGACCCAAAGTTGAAGACTTTAATAAACAAATCTGTCTCACACAGAAAAGTCTACAAGAATAGGTAAATCTGTATCCCACAGAAATACCTACAAGTTTTGGTACGTCTTTTGATAAATCAAGGTGAACAGGAACCAATCGATAACCCGGACTTATATTCCCGAAGAACAGCCTAGAATTATCAATCACCTCACAATAATCTAAATCGTATGATGGAGAAACTAGATATTGTGGAATCACAAACGATGAGACGAAGACGTTTGTGATTACTTTTATCTTGCCTATCGGAGAAATTAATCTCGAGTCAATTATTTCAATTGTACTCAATACGATAGAATCGGGCAAGATCAGATCACGCAACTACAAAGAAAATAGTTGGGTCTGGCTTCACAATCCCAATGAAGTCTTCAAGTTGTTAATCTACAGGGTCTCGGTAGAAACCTAAGGTTAAAGGAGAATTGACTCTAGCTTATACAACTAGTATCACACAGGAGGTATGGGATTACCTTTCCCAGTTGCTAGAGTTCTCCTTTATATAGTCTCCAAATCAGGGTTTGCAATCTAAGTTACCTTGGTAAGAAAGCATTCAATTTTCACCGTTAGATGAAAACCTGATTAGATTAAAGCTAATATCTTTCAACCGTTAGATCGAACTTAGTTTGTTATACACACATGAAGTATACATCATTTAGGTTTGTGTAACCGTACCTAAACGTGCACAAGTCGTTGGTTCAACAGTAGTTAACCAAATGGTTAGCCATATGAGCACTTTAATTTCAACCTTATTCATCTTCACCATAACTAGTTCAAGAGTTGTTCAATTGCTTAGATCTCATAGAAGTATACAAGACACAATCGAAGTAAAATTGGTTTTGATTCACTTGAATCGATTCATGAACTTTATAGCCACGGTTTTCAAATATGCATTCCTTAGTTTATATAAATTTAAGTTCACGAATAAACAAATTTTAGAAAGTAACACACTTAAGTATGCGTACGGGTATGCGTACTTAAGTAACCGGATTTGAGTTTGATTTGGTTTTCAAACTCAGCAGAAATTCATGGACGTGAACTTTCTTCCAGTATGCGTACGGGTACGCGTACTTAGGTAACCATATGAGTTTGTTTAGATTTCCAAACTCAGTAGAAATTCACGGACGTGAACTTCCGCCAGTATGCGTATGGGTACGCATACTTACCCAGTCTCCATCAACCATTTCGTATACACTCAAGTATGCATACATTTGGTTCCCGATTTTGGACTTATACACTAATGTGCGAACACACTATATATGCTTATATCCAAAGATGGTTACATATTCTAAACTCTTTATTTCAATCATTGAAACATTCTTAGAGGGTGTTAAATAGAGGTTATTCACACAATATTTTGCATCAAAGCAATTTTCAAGATATTGAAATAATCAACATGACTTTCGTCACGAGTAAAGATGAACTTGGCCAAAGCGAAAGCTTACCAACACATATTTCGAGAGCGAGATAAACTTGACTTGAAATAGCAAATGTGTATAATCGAAGTCTATATAGTAATACGACTTTTGTCTCAAGATAGGAGATAGAGTAGATAGACTTTTTGAGTGATAGATAAGTTCAAGTCTCCACATACCTTTTAGTCGACGAAGTTCCACCAGTTCCTTGAGTAGTTCTTCGTCTTTGTATGATGAACGCTGTGGAGTCTAGAGCTCAACTACACTTTCTATCCTAGTCCGAGACTTAGCTATAAGTAGACTAGAAATCAAGACTTATAGTTTTGGCAACTAACCTTGACAACAAGCTTGAGATAGCAATGCTTGTGAGTTCGACCGAGCAGTGCTCTAACAATCTCCCCCTTTGTCAATTTTAGTGACAAAACTATCAATACATATGGAATACAAAAAATAAACTTTGCAGCTTCTCTTCCACTTGCATGATCTCCTTGGTTCTTCAACATTACTCGAAATCTTCGTCACTTCTAATTACTCCAATGATTCCAAAGGTTGTAAGTTCTGCATCATCGTTGTCTAAAACAAAAGCTCTCAATCATTTTTACACAGTGTCATAGTATTATTACACAACATCAAAGTTCAATTGTATCACAACTTTGACAACAATACTATGGTGATATGTATCACTCCCCCTTAGTCAATACTCCATCTCACATGGAAACCACTCCCCCTTACATAATGATCCGAAAACCATATGTATTTGTAGTATGAACTACACATTAATTCTCCCCTTTTTTGTCAATAAAATTGGCAAAGGTACGAAAACTAGTGGGATCCTAATAAAATTTCCATAGAGACATTTCATGACCAAAAGACAGCACGTATCAACTTTTTAGATGCAATCATATAGCCGAAACTAAATGCATTCATCAAGGAGTTTATAAAGATACAAGATAACCCCTATAATATTCAACATACGCACTCCCCACAAAGATTTGGAAATAAAGCACAAGTTCAAATAAGAACTCTCCCCCATATAATGTCATTCCCGAAAGAACAACAAGAGCGACCTTACTTTCACAAGAAAATAAGGATTTCTTTGGACAATAACAAATCATATAAGAATATGAAATTGTATCCAAAATACTCAATTGAATTAACCACAAGTGAACCCATGATTAACTCAACCGGAATACTCTACTAAATTAACCACAAGAGAACCCATGATTAATATAATTGGAAATGCTCAACATAAGAGGACTTACGGAGCCACACAGTATATACATAAAAATATGGATCAGGGAAGATCAATACTGCGGAATAGACAAAGATTCAATCTATCTTCCATCACTATTTGCACAATGACATACAATAGACTTAATATTTGTAAACAAAAGTTCATCCTTTCTTCCATCAATATTTGCATAATGACATAAAAGGCTTAACTTTTGTTTTTGTTAAAAGTTCATTCATTATTTTATCAATACTTGCATATCGACATACGAAGGACTTAACTTTTGACAACGTATGGGACAATCATAGTTCGCGGACGCAAACACACATATCCCATAACAAATTGCAATATATAAAACCATAAAGATTAATACTGCAAAAATCATCTTCCAAACAAAAATTAATTTAGAATTTAAACAAATAAATCTAAAAACATTGAAGATGAAAATTGTTGGACATAGCTATGTGTAATCACAATAATGGCTATTCCAAACTCTAGTTATTCTTCTTAAAAACACAAGAATAAAATTCTCATAAGAAGTTTTCCTAAGCAAAATAAACAACTCTTAGAGAACATGATTCGAAAAACATTAAACACGGCCAGCAACTAGAGACTGAACATGGACAAGCTCATCAGTTGCCTTCTTCAGTTCGTTTTTCAGAAAATAAAGATTCTTTGTTGCAATTCCAAGTTGTTTACGTACGACCTCAAAATCTCGAAGAAGATTTCCTACCAGTTGTGATGACATCTGAACTGGTAGTTTGTTTTCATAATCAACAGCATGATAGCAGGTTATGAAAACAGGATTCTCGTGAAACTCGAAAGTCTTGCCTTTCTCAACATTGTCTTCTTTGTAGCATCCATCCATTGTGCAAACAGAAGTACCTTCTTCACGTTACGGAACGTATATATATCAAAAAGAGCATGATACATATATATATATATATATGAGTTGTCATAGGAAACCCTAGGGTTACTCGTATATGTTCCGTGTGGGTCAGATGTACGTGCACTCATGGTAACAACCGTGGTACATGACCAGGAGAAAAACTGGAGCTAAATTTAGACGAAGTCTTGAAAAATTCAAGGATCCATTCTAAACAAAAGTTGACATTCTTTGTTCAAGGAACAAGGAGAATTGTTCAAACCCAAGGCAATCAACAAAGGAATTATTCTCAAGAGTAATCAATCAAAAACATTATATCATGAAAAGTACTGGAGCAAGGCTCAACAGTTTTATGATCATCGTTTTTGTAAAGGAAATTAAAATATAACAACAACTACTTTCTCAAGACACAAAGACTACTTGAGAATTACGAGCATCCTTCCATATTACAAGAAGGATGCTACATTGAGTAGTTATGTTGTATTTTGATGAGCATTTTGCTCATCAAGAATGTTGACTTCCTCTCTCTTTCCTTTATGAAGATTTTCAGAAAAATCACTAGAATTAGTTGAAAGAGATTTAACCAGATGGGAACAAGGAATACCTGAACCTGCTACTTTCCTTGCCTTTTTGATGCTCCGTTTGAGTCTGTTTATGTTTATCTTGAGCTCCGAGACTCGATTATTGATATGAATGAAATTTGGAGCAGACACATCTGGTTCATGGTCTTTTTCAGATATGGAAAAGGAATTTGGCTTTTCTTTCTTTCTCCCCTGCCTTTTTCTCTTCTTAGAGTAATTTAAAGAGTCAGTTGTCCATCTGACATTTTTCATTCTACAATTATAGGCATTTTTTGTCTCAAAGTCATAATCTAGAAATGACTTATCACAACATTCTCTTGATTGCAGACACTGCCTTTTACTCCAGTAATAAGAGAGACAGGTTTAATTACTTTTTTAGACATCCATGCAAGAATGTTGTGAAGTTTCTCATTCCTCAGTCGAAAACGACATCTTCGCTCAAGATGTCCTTTATTTCTGAAATAATAGCAGTTAAAGGAGTTTTTCTTGACTGTTCTCATGCGAGTAAATTTTAAAGGAGTACAATCCTTGTTCCTAAGACCGTCGGCTGCTTGAAAAGTTTTTTCACATGAAGAGTTCTCATTAGCATGAACAAAATTAATCTTACCAGTACTTGGAGCGTCTATTCCCTTACAGCCCAGACCACGTGTATCATGATGTTCTTTACATGCTCCAAGCATATAAGATAATTTTGTAGAGCTAGAATTGAATCTTTTCAGATTCTCTTCCAGTGATTTTACCTTATTAAAAGCAACGGCGAGATCAGTCTCCAAGGATTTTTATCTGGCGAGGAGACTGAGTTTCTGTCGTTAATTTTTTTTTTTGAGAGTCATATCTTGCTTCAGATTCTGCAAGTCTTTCTTTCAACACAAAGAGATTTTGAAGGAGATTATCACATTCAGACCTTTTAGAGCGTAAATTTTCTTCTCGATCTTTAACAGTAGATTGTAAAAGTTTATATCCACAATCATAACCTTTAAAGATTTTTCTTATCTTTCTGTTTTCTTGACAGAGAGGTGCCACATATTTCCTCAAGCAAGTTGTTGACTTCTTTTCTTTCAAAGCATGGTCAAATAGCTTGATATATTGAGAGACTTCCTCATCAATTGTTTGTCCTTCTTATGAATCACTCTCATCTTAAAGTTCATCCAACTGTTCATCAAGACACTTTTCCCAGTTGTAGGAGGATTTAGACACAGAGGCAGATACGGAAGGTTTCTTAGATGTCACAGGACTTTGTAACATCTCAGAGGAACTCTGATCTGGTGTTGCGTTATCAGAGAGATTACTGTCCATAGAGTCAGATCGCTACAAACATAGACTTATAGGGTCTTAAACGTGTTTGCCAGCTCTGATACCAATTGAAAAAGTGGGGGTACAACAACCTCACCCAATAATTCACTTAGCAATCTGTATGGACTAACTCCAATATACTTTTAAGAGAATCAACTAGACAGTCAGACTCAATCTTAATAAAAAGTATATCAAAGAGTTATATCTCAATTTCTCGATTCAATCCTTACTCTAGCAAATAGAAACCTGCGAGTCTAATTGAATACAAGAGAAATTAACTTGAACGGTACCAAAGACCAATGTTCAAGTATCAATCAATTTAAATCAACAACCAAAGGTTGGATTTCCCAATTGATTGATTAACCGCATAACCTGTGATATTTCAATTATATAACAAAATATAATGCGGAAAAGAAATAACACAGACACCATAAGTTTTGTTAACGAGGAAACCGCAAATGCAGAAAACCCCCGGGACCTAGTCCAGATTGAACACACACTGTATTAAGCCGTTATAGACACTAGCCTACTATAAACTAACTTCGGTCTGGACTGTAGTTGAACCCCAATCAATCTCACACTGATCCAAGGTACAGTTGCGCTCCTTACGTCTCTGATCCCAGCAGGATACTACGCACTTGATTCCCTTAGCTGATCTCACCCACAACTAAGAGTTGCTACGACCCAAAGTCGAAGACTTTAATAAACAAATCTGTCTCACACAGAAAAGTATACAAGAATAGATAAATCTGTCTCCCAAAGAAATACCTACAAGTTTTGGTACGTCTTTTGATAAATCAAGGTGAACAGGAACCAATCGATAACCTGGACTTATATTCCCGAAGAACAGTCTAGAATTATCAATCACCTCACAATAATCTAAATCGAATGATGGCGAAACTAGATATTGTGGAATCACAAAAGAAGAGACGAAGATGTTTGTGATTACTTTTATCTTTCCTATCGGAGAAATTAATCTCGAGTCAATTATTTCAATTGTACTCAATACGATAGAATCGGGCAAGATCAGATCACGCAACTACAAAGAAAATAGTTGGGTCTGGCTTCACAATCCCAATGAAGTCTTCAAGTCGTTAACCTACAGGATCTCGGTAGAAACCTAAGGTTAAAGGAGAATCGACTCTAGCTTATACAACTAGTATCACACATGAGGTGTGGGGATTACCTTTCCCAGTTGCTAGAGTTCTCCTTTATATATTCTCCAAATCACGGTTTCCAATCTAAGTTACCTTGGTAACAAAGCATTCAATATTCACCGTTAGATGAAAACCTGATTAGATTCAAGCTAATATCTTTCAAACGTTAGATCGAACTTAGCTTGTTATACACACATGAAGTATACGTCATTTAGGTTTGTGTAACCGTACCTAAACATGTACAAGTCATTGGTTCAACAGTAGTTAACCAAATTGTTATCCATATGAGCACTTTCATATCAACCTTATTCACCTTCACCATAACTAGTTCAAATGAATCAAATGAACTAGTTCAAGAGTTGTTCAATTGCTAAGATCTCATATAAGTATACAAGACACAATCGAAGCAAACTTGGTTTTTATTCACTTGAATCGATTCTTGAACTTTATAGCCACGGTTTGCAAATATGCATTCCTTAGTTTATATAAATTTAAGTTCACGAATAAACCAATTTTAAAAAGTAACACACTTAAGTATGCGTAAGGGTATGCGTACTTAAGTAACCGGATTTGAGTTTAATTTGGTTTTCAAACTCAGCGGAAATTCACAGGCGTTAACTTTCCGCCAGTATGCGTATGGGTACGCGTACTTAGGTAGCCGGATGAGTTGGTTTTGATTTCCAAACTCAGCAGAAATTCATGGACGTGAACTTCTGCCAGTATGCGTACGGGTACGCATACTTACCCAGTCTCCATCAACCATTTCGTATACACACAAGTATGCATACATTTGGTTCCCGGTTTTTGACTTATACTACACTTTCTATCCTAGTCCGAGACTTAGCTATAAGTAGACTAGAAATCAAGACTTATAGTTTTGGCAACTAAACTTGACAACAAGCTTGAGATAGCTACGCTTGCGGGTTCGACCGAGCAGTGCTCTAACAATTGTTACTTGTTTTAAACTCTCATTTCAATCATTGAAACTTTCTTAGAGGATGTTAAAATAGTTGTTATCCACAAACTATTTTCATCAAAGCGATTTTCAAGTTATTGAAATAATATGACTTTCGTCACGAGTAAATATGAACTTGACTAAAGCGAAAGCTTACCAACACATATTTCGAGAAATAGATAAGCGAGATAAACTCGGCTCGAAATAGCAAATGTGTATAATTGGCAATACGACTTTTGTCTCAAAATAGGAGATATAATAGATAGACTTTTGAGTGATAGATAAGTTCAAGTCTCCACATACCTTTTGTTGATGAAGTTCCACAAGTTTCCTTGAGTAGTTCTCCGTCTTCATTCGATGAACGTCGTGGAGTCTAAAGCTCAACTACACTTAATGTCCTAATCCGAGACTTAGCTATAAGTAGACTAAAAATCAAGACTTATAGTTTTGGCAACTAAACTTGACAAACAATCTTGAGATAGCAACGCTTGCGAGTTCGACAGAGCAATGCTCTAAAAATCTCCCCCTTTGTCAATTTTAGTGACAAAACTATCAATACATATGGAATACAAAATAAATAAAGTTTGTAGCTTCTCTTCCAAATGTTTGATCTCCTTGGTTCTTCAACATTACTCGAAATCTTCGTCACTTCCAAGTACTCCAGTGATTCTAAATGTGTTCAACTCAGCATCATCGTTGTTGAAGATCCGTAGCTATAACAATGAGAAAACAATAGCTCTCAATCATTGTTATATAGTGTCATAGTATTATTACACAACATCAAAGTTCAACTGTATCACAACTTTTACAACAATACTATGGTGATATGTATCACTCCCCCTTAGTCAATACTTCATCTCACATGAAAACCACTCCCCCTTACCTAATGATCCGAAAACCATATGTATTTGTAGTGTGAACTACACATTAATTCTCCCCCTTTTTGTCAATAAAATTGGCAAAGGTACGAAAATTAGTGGGATCCTAATGAAATTTCCATAGAGATACTTCATGACCAAAAGAAAAGCACCTATCAACCTTTTTAGATGCAATTATATAGCCGAAACTAAATGCATTCATCAAGGAGTTTATAAAGACACAAGATAACCCCTATAATATTCCACAGCCACACTCCCCACAAAGATTTGGCAATTAAGCACAAGTTCAATTAAGAACTCTCCCCCATAAAATGTCATTCCCGAAAGAACAACAAGAGCGACCTTACTTTTACAAGAAAAGAAGGATTTCTTTGGACATTAACAAATCTCTTGAAACATGAATTTTGTATCCAAAATACTTAATTAAATTAACCACAAGAGAACCCATGATTAATTTAATCGGAAATGCTCACATAAGAAAACTTACGGAGCCGCACAGTATTTACATAAAGATATGGATCAGGGAAGATCAATACTGCGGAATAAACAAAGATTCATTCTATTTTTCATCACTATTTGCACAATGACATATAATAGACTTTAATCTTTGTAAACAAAAGTTCATCCTATCTTCCATCAATACTTGCATAATGACATAATAGGCTTAACTTTTGTTTGTCAAAAGTTCATTCAATCTTTTATCAATACTTGCATACTGACATATGAAAGACTTAACTTTTGACCACGTATGGGACAATCATAGGGCACGGACGCAAACACACTTATCCCATAACAAGTTGCAATATATAAAACCATAAAGATTAATACCGCAAAATCATCTTCCAACTAAACTTTAGAATTTAAATAAATAAATCTAAAAACATTGCAAGATGAAAACGTTAGCAATAGCTATGTGTACTCAAAATAGTGGCTATTCTGAACCCTAGTTATCCTTCTTAAAACGTAAGAATAAATTCTCATAAGAAATTTCCTAGACAAAATAAGACAACTCTTAGAGAACAAACATAATTCGAAAAACATCAGACATTGCCAGCAACCAGAGATCGAACATAAATGCGTTCATCAGTTGCTTTCTTCAGTTCGTTTTTCAGAAATTCAAGATTCTTTGTTGCAATTCCAAGTTGTTCACGTACGACACAAAAATATCGAAGAAGATTTCCTACCAGTTGTGATGACATCTGAACTGGCAGTTTGTTTTCATGATCAACAGCATGATAGCAGGTTATGAAAACAGGGTTCTCGTGAAACTCGCTAGCCTTGCCCTTCTCAACTTCGTCTACCTTGTTTCACCCATCCATTGTGCTCACAAAAAAAGTTCAGGGGAACTTTTTGATGATATGGAATGTGTATGTATCAAAAAGGGAATGATACATATATATATATATATATATATATGAGTGCTTCATAGGAAAACCATAGGGTTACTCGTATATGTTCCATACGGGTCAGGTGTACGTGCACTTATGGTTACAAACTTGGTATAAGACCAAGAGAGTAATTGATCCAAATTTAGAAGTAGTTTTGATAGAAATCAAAGACACATTCTAAAAAAATTGACGACAGCCTTAGCTCAAAAGAACATAAGGTAATTGTTGATGAACAACAACTAAATGGTCAATGGGAAGAAAGACAAAAATCCTTCAAGGCAAACAACAAAGAAATAATTCTCAAGAGTTAATGATCACAAATATTACACCATGTAATATACTGGAGCAAGGCTCAACAGTATTATGATCATCATTATGTAAAAGGGAAAAGATAATGAAAAGAATAATATAACAACGACTACTTTCTCAAGATGAAAGATCTTCTTGAGAATTATGAGCATCCTCCCACAGTTACAGAAAGGATGCTACATTGAGCAGTCAAGTTGTATTTTGATGAGCATTTTTCTCATCAAGAATATTGACTTCTTCTCTCTTTCATCCATGAAGGTTTTCAGAAAAATCAATAGGGTTGGTTGAAAGTGATTTAAACAGAGGAGAACAAGGGATACCTGAAACTGCTGCCTTCCTTGCCTTCTTAATGCTCCGTTTGAGTCTGTTTATACTTGTCTTGAGCTCCGATACTCGATTATTGATATGAACGAAGTCTGGAGAAGACATCTTGGATTCAAGACTTTCTTCAGAGAGAGGAAAAGAGTTTAAACATTTTTGCTTCCTCCTATGACTTTTTCTCTTCTTAAAGTAATTTAAAGAGTCAGTTGTCCACCTGACGTACTTTCTTCTACAATTGTAGGCGGTTTTGGTCTCATAATCATAATCAAGAGTTGGCTCATCACAGTAGTTTTCTTGATTATAGACAGGACCTTTTACTCCAGCTAGATGAGAGAAAGGTTTAATTACTTCTTTAGACTTCCATACAAGAATGTTATGAAGTTTTTCATTCCTCAGTCGAAAACGACATCTCCTTTCAAAGTGTCCTTTGTTTCCGCAATAATAACAGTTGAAGGAATTGTTCTTGAATGTTCTCATGTGAGCTGATTTCAAAGGTGGACAATCCTTGTTCCTAGGAACATCAGTTGTTGAAGAAGGTTTTTCACATAGAGACTTGTCATTATCACGAACAAAATTGATCTTACTAGTACTTGGAGTGTCTATTCCTTTATAGCCCAGACCACGTGTATCACGATGTTCTTTACATGCTCCCAGCATAAAAGATAATTTTGTAGAGCTAGAATTGAATCTTTTCAGATTCTCTTCCAGTGAATTTACCTTATCAAGAGCAACAACAAGATCAGTCTCCAGTAGTTTTCCTTTGGCGAGAAGACTGATTTCTCTGTCATTAAAACATTTTTGTTGAGAGTCGTATCTTGCTTCAGATTCTACAATTCTTTCTTTCAACACAAAGAGATTCCGAAGAAGATTATCACATTCATACCTTTTTAAACGTACATCTTATTCTCGATCTTTAACGGTAGATTGTAAGAGTTTGTAGCCACAATCATAACCTTTAAAAAGTTTTCTTAGTTTTCTGTTTTCTTGACAGATGGGTGCCAGATATTCATCCAAACAAGCTGTTGACTTCTTTCCTTTTAATACATGGTCAAAGAACTTGATATATTGAGAGACTTCCTCATTAATACTTTGTCCTTCTTCTGAATCACTTTCATCTGAAAGATCATCCAACTATTCATCTAGACATTTTTCCCAGTTGAACGCGGATTCAGTCAAAGGAGAAGATGAGGGAGATTTCTCAGATGTCTCAAGATTTTGAACCAAATCAGAGTAAATCTGAACTGGTGTTGTGTTATCAGAGATAACACTTCCGTCCATAGAGTCAGATCGCTACAAACACAGACTTATGAGGTCTTAAACGTGTTTGCCTGCTCTGATACCAATTAAAAAAGAAGGGGTACAACAACCATACCCAATATTTCGCTTAGCAATCTGTATGAACTAACTCGAATATACTTTCAAGAAAATCAACTAGACAATCATACTCAATCTTAATAAAAAAGCATATCAAAGAGTTATATCTCAATTTCTCGATTCAATCCGCAATCAAACAAATAGGAATTTGCGAGCCTGATTGAATATAAGAGAAATAACTTGAACGGTACCAAAGACCAATGTTCAAGGATCAATCAATTTCAATCAACAACCAAAGGTTGGATTTACCAATTGATCGATTCAACGCACAACCTGTGATATTTCAATTATATAACAAAATATAATGCGGAAAAGAAATAACACAGACACCAGAAGTTTTGTTAACGAGGAAACCGCAAATGCAGAAAACCCCCAGGACCTAGTCCAGATTTGAACACCATATTGTATTAAGCCGCTACAGACACTAGCCTACTTCAAAGCTAACTTCGGTCTGGACTGTAGTTGAACCCTAATCAATCTCACACTGATTCAAGGTACAGTTATGCTCATTACGTATTTGATCTCAGCAAGATACTACGCACTTAATTCCCTTAGCTGATCTCACCCACAACCAAGAGTTTCTACGACCTAAAGTCGAAGACTTGATAAACAAATCTGTCTCACACAGAAAAGTCTATAAGAATAGATAAATCTGTCTCCCACAGAAATACCTACGAGTTTTGTTTCGTCTTTTGATAAATCAAGGTGAACATGAACAAATTGATAACCCGGACTTATATTCCCGAAGAACAGCCTAGTATTATCAATCACCTCACAATAATCTTAATCGATTAACGAAACAAGATATTGTGGAATCACAAACGATGAGTCGAAGGTGTTTGTGACTACTTTTCAATCTTGCCTATCAGAGATATAAATCTCAAGCCAATCTTACGATTATACTCAATCACGATAGAAAATAGCAAGATATGATCACGCAACTACAGAGAAAATAGTTTGGTCTGGCTTCACAATCCCAATGAAGTCTTTAAGTCGTTAACCTACAGGGTTTCGTTAAAAACCTAAGGTTATAAGAGAATCGACTCTAGCTTATACAACTATTATCACACAGGAGGTGTGGGGATTAGGTTTCCTAGTTGCTAGAGTTCTCCTTTATATAGATTTCAAATCAGGGTTTGCAATCTAAGTTACCTTGGTAACAAAGCATTCAATATTCACCTTTAGATGAAAACCTGATTAGATTCAAGCTAATATCTTTCAACCGTTAGATAGAACTTAGCTTGTTATACACAAATGAAATGTACCTTCATTTCGGTTTGAGTAACCGTACCTAAACGTGTACACTTAGTCGGTTCAACAATAGTTAACCAATGGTTAGCCATATGAGCACTTTCATATCAACCTTATTCATCTTTACCATAACTAGTTAAAATGACTCAAATGAACTAGTTAGAGAGTTGTTCAATTGCTTAGATCTCATAGAAGTATACAAGACACAATTGAAGCAAAATCGATTTTGATTCACTCGAATCAATTCATGAACATTATAGCCACGGTTTGCAAAGATTGAATTCCTTAATATATAAATGTTATAGTTCATGAACATACCGATTTTATAAAGTAACCTCCTTAAGTATGCAAACGGGTACGCATACTTAAGTACCCGGATTGAGTTTGTTTTTTACTTCCAAACTCCAGCAGAAATTCACGGACGTGAAACTTCCGCCAGTATGCGTACGGGTACGCATACTTACCCGGATTTCCAATAACCGCCAGTACGCGTACGGGTACGCATACTTTAGGTTCCCGGTTTTGGACTTTTACACAAATGTGAGAACAAACTATGTTTATATCCAAACATGGTTACTTGTTCTAAACTATCATTTCAATCATTGAAACTTTCTTAGAGGATGTTAAAATAGTTGTTATCCACAAACTATTTTCATCAAAGCGATTTTCAAGTTATTGAAATAATATGACTTTCGTCACGAGTAAAGATGAACTTGGCAAAAGAGAGCTTACCAACACATATTTCGAGAAATAGATAAGCGAGATAAACTCGGCTCGAAATAGTAAATGTGTATAATTGAAGTCTATATAGCAATAAGACTTTTATCTCAAAATAGAAGATAGAATAGATAGACTTTTGAGTGATAGATAAGTTCAAGTCTCCACATACCTTTTGCTGATGAAGTTCCACAAGTTCCCTTGAGTAGTTCTTCGTCTTCATTCGATGAACGACGTGGAGTCTAAAGCTCAACTACACTTACTGTCCTAATCTGAGACTTAGCTATAAGTAGACTAGAAATCAAGACTTATAGCTTTGGCAACTAAACTTGACAAACAAGCTTGAGATAGCAACGCTTACGAATTCGACCGAGCAATGCTCCAACACCTCATCTCCCTTGTAGCTGTTAATTAACTCTTGAGCCCATATAGGTTGTGTCACAGAAATGGTACTACAAGAAGGTGTAGCAGGTACTCTACAAAGTGCATCTGTAGCTTCTTTTTTTTTCATTCCCCTTTTATATTTGATTTCATAATCAAACCCAAGTAACTTCATAAGCCATCTCTGTTGAAGAACAATAGTAATTCTCTGCTCCATGAAGTACTTGATGTTTTGCTGATCTGTATGAATAGTGAACTTGTGTCCAACTAGGTACCCTCTCCATCTAGTGAAGATGAGACTATTGCTAGCAACTCATTTTCATAGGTGGACAGTCCTAAGGATTTAGGGCCTAATGTTTTACAATAGAAAGCTATAGGTCCACCCTCTTGCATCAAAACTGCTCCAATTCCTGTTTCACAAGCATTAGTTTCTAGTACAAAGCTTTTGTTGAAATATGGTAGAGCTAGGACTGGAGTGTTGCACATGGCCTCCTTGAAAGCATTAAAAGCTTCTGTAGCAGCTGGTGACCATTTGAAATTCTTCTTCTTTAGCAACTTTGTTAATGACTTGCTGATACTACCATACCCCTTCACAAATTTTCTGTAGTATCCAGTGAGGCCCAAAAAAAACCTTAGCTCTTTGAGATTATTAGGAATATGCCATTCCTTCATGCTTGAAATCTTGTTAGGGTCAGCTGCCACCCCCTGAGCAGTGATCAAGTGCCCCAAATATTCCAACTCCTCTTGAGAAAAACAACACTTTGACTGCTTAGCAAATAACTGGTGTTGTCTAAGCAACTCAAGTACTATCTGTAAGTGCTTCTTGATAGACGCATTTATGTGTCTATTTTTCATCTCTTTTGTGTATATTGTTAGTACCCATTTTTGTATTAATTTTGGTATTTTATCCCTTTGTAGGTGTTTTTGGAGGAATAGGTTTTTGCGGCAAAATTGGCTCAAAAAATTGATAAATGCAACCCAAGGGACGAGTGTTATGCGGACTCCAGCAACGGATAAGGGGCGACCATTGGATAAGGGGTAACCTTCCCCTTCACGTTCAAATTCTGAATTTGGGCGGGAAACCAAAAACTTAAAAGCGTGTTTCCTGGCAGATTTGGTGATGGATTTTTAGAGGTGTTTGAGGTCGATTAAACCTCTTATTTTCATAGGGTAGACTCCTTATGGGTCTAGGAGTCTAACATGGGTGTTTAAATCGATTAAACTGGGCTCAATCGACGGGATTTGATCTCAACAGCAAAATATGGAAAGTCACGTGTGTGACCGATTT
>JAJJMB010017633.1:2659250-2720124 GCA_023531105.1 Papaver atlanticum | reverse complement strand
CACAAGCCCGAGTTGAACGAACTTTACTCACCACTTTCACTACAACTCAAAATTCACATCACTTCTCATGCTCCTCAAGACTTGGACTGTATACTAAAATATCATCAAAGAAGACCAATACAAACTGCCTTAAGAAAGGTTTGAATACCTCATTCATCAAGGATTGGAAGGTGGATGGTGCATTTGTGAGTCCAAATGAAATAACCTTGAACTCATAGTGCCCTTGATGTGTCCTAAAAGCAGTTTTAGGTATGTCATGATCATATAACCTTATCTAGTGATATCCTGACCTCAGGTCAATCTTGGTGAACACCTTAGCTCCATGTAACTCATCAAGTAGTTCATCAATCACTGGGATGGGATATTTATCTTTGATGGTGAGCTCATTAAGCTTTCTATAATCCACACAAAACCTCCATGAACCATCCTTCTTCTTTACTAGTAGTATTAGTGAAGCAAATGGGCTGTGACTAGGTTGTATGATACCATTTTCTAGCATTTCTTATACTATCTTTTCCACCACATACTTCTGAATATAGGGGCATTTATAAGGTCTCTGATTGGTGGGTCGAGAGTTGGGCTTGAGAGGTATTTGGTGGTCTAAGATTCTGGTGGGAGGTAGATGAGTTGGTTCCTTGAACACATCAGCATAGGAGGTTAACAGGTTTTGAATGTTGGTGGGTATGGCAGTAGGGTGTGGCTGTGTAGCTGTAATAGAAAATAAGTGTCCCACCAACCCATGACTATTCTTTCTAAAGAAATTCTTCACCGCACTAGAGCTCATCTGCATCAAGGTGGTCTTTTCTGGGCTCCCTGTTAAAGTGATTTTCCTACCCTTGTACTTAAAGTGATACTAAGTTTGGCAAAGTTAAACATCACATCCCCCAATTTCATGAGCCAATCAGCTTCTAGCACCATATCACACCCTCCAAGAGGAAGTAACCTCAAGTCTTCCACAAAAGTATGTCCCTGCATTTCCAATTTCAATTTGTTACCGTTGATGGTGGTTTTCAGTTCAGGGCCAAAATTGTAAAACCATGTATTTAATGTGCTGTCATTCTGCAAAGGAACGAAAACCATTTTGAAAGTAATGAGTGCATAAACCTCTTCGCTCACAAGTAAATTGAGCAATTCAATATATTTATAAAATTAACCCAAAATGGTGCATATAGCAACAATCCCAAGTATTCTATGAATTTTATTCTCCACCGGCATTATTCACTAATGCATGACCTGCCTAGTATTTTCCTATGCAATGTTCCCATCCGAACTCTTAATATTGGCATGACATGACGGTTAATGTTCACTCGCAGTGGAGTAGCATGAACCTCCCAAAGTGTCAGTATTGAGACCTGCTGTTTTGGGGTAAAAACTAATTTGCTGTTATTGGTAAATTTGGGTGTGTTGATGAAAAACGAATTCAAACCCTAAACAAATGTACTGCACAGGAGTACTTTTAGATTCGAGAGATCAATCTGTAAGACCCTGGACTAAACCAAGAAATGGCCGTTCCATATTCAATTCGGTCACAAAGTGAAGGAGAAGGGTTGATCTTAGGGAGGGAAGCGAAGAAGGTGTTTGAGATTAGAATGTTGAATTATGGAGGTGTGACTGTTTTATGACTTGTATCAGAATATGGTTTCTGGCTACTTGTGTTGATAACAGTTGTTCTGTGTTGAAATAGGTTGAAATCCTATTTATATAAGTCATTGAGCGCACCCCTGATCTCGTAGGAAGTGGAGGCAGTTAAGTGGTTGAGAAGTGGGGCTATGTAAAAAGTGGTGATCACCACGTTTCCATTACGAGGGAAAACTGGGCACACTTTCACCCACTACTCCCATTGATGTTAACCATACGTCCTTTCCTGACACTTTCTTGTAATGGGCGCATTGCATGCCGTACGCTGTAAACCGCAAGACCAATACCCCAGTGAGCATCCCCCAGTTTGTGAGATGTTTTATGTCTCGAGTAAATGGGTGAAGTCGTGAGACTCGCCGCTAAAAGCAGCATATAGTGCTTTTAGGTCAAATAATAAGATTATTTGTGAAATTTATATTTATAAAACATCGCTTATAAAATATCGCTTATAATCGATGTATATAAAGCATCGCTTTTAAACAAGCAGCTGAAAATAATCGATGTGCAGGAAACATCGTTGTTTTAGAGTTCGTTCAAATTAGTCGCGAATTGAACGTCTTAAAAAAGGTAGTGTGACCATCCACCTTTGGACGATCGTTTGAGAACCCTATGGGTGAGATACCACTTGGTCGATCGCTCCCTGTGGAGGAGGGGTGGCCGATGATCACAGCGTTACCCTGTTGGCCTCCTAAAAATAAATCTAAACCATCCGACTAGGCTAGCGAAGTTGGATGGAAAAGATGATTTGCGGCAGTTGTGTACTGCCGTTGGATTATGCAAGCAGCGCGACCAGCCTCTTTTGGGTGATCGTTCAAAAGCCATATGAGCAATCTATGGCTTGGCCGATCGCTCCTCACGGAAGAGGGGTGGCCGGTGATCACAGTGCCACGCTGTTGTCCATCTAAAATCCGATCTAAGCTATTCGACCAAGATGGTGAAGATGGATGGACACGATCAATTTGCGGCAGTTGCATAACGCCGCTGACTTAATTTTAGGGTTTTAAAAATCGCGCGATCACCCTTCTTTGGGCGAGCGATTCAACACGTTTCTGATTTGCCGTGGGCAAGTCGATTGACCAAGAATGTAGTTGGGTCTCCGGTGAACACGCCAATACCCTTTTGATCATTTGAGGGAAGATCTAGGCCGTCCAACTAGGCTAGCCAAGTTGGGCGGTCGTGATGTTTTTGGGACCGTTTTTGCCGGTCTTAGCTCGTTTGAGCTCATCTTTCAACAGCGCAATCACCCATGTTAGGGTTAGCGTCCAAAAGCGTTGCGGGTGTACTAGATGGAATCCGATCGGTCGGGATGTTAGTGGGCCCGCCAATGGTCATCATGATGATCACCTAGTTCCGCTGAGAGTAGGCTAGGCCTGTTGAATTGTTTGGCCAAATCGTGTGGCCGTGATCGTTTTTTAAGACTGATATGGACAGTCTAGATTTTCCTTAAGGAATTTAAACGCGTTCGATCGCGCTAACTTTTAATTAAAAAGTGTGTAAACACGCCGATCTCTTTGCCAGAGGGTGGTGTAGCCTATGTGAGTGTTTTCATGCAGGTCTCAATACTAACACTTCGGGAGATTCATGCTACTCCGCTGCAAGTGAACATTAATCATCATGTCATGCCAATATTGAGAGTTCGACTGGGAACATTGCATAGGAAAATACTAGGCAGGTCAACGCATTAGTGAATAATGCAGTAGGTTAAAATTTACAGAATATCTAGGATTGTTGCTTCATGCACTATTCTGGATAAATTTCATAAATATGTTGAATTGCTCAATACATATGTAAGTAAAGAGGTCCGGACACTCATTACTTTTTTAAATGGCTCCGTTCCTTTGCAGGATGACAACGCATTAAAAATAGGGTTTCACAATTTTAGCCCTGCACTGAAAACCACCATCAACATTAAGTCCCCTGCTTAGCACGTAACAGTGACATTGTTGCGGGGTAAGCACTAGATGGTGATAGATGAAAATAAAATTCATGAGAAGAGTAAACATAAGTTACCAGTAGAGAGAGGTCGGCTTGGCCTTTGAGCAGAACACGTTTAATGAAACGTCGATGCAAGTAGCAATCACCCTTCTAGTACGTTGATTGCTGAGAACACTAAAATGATGTATTTAAGTAGTGGAGCCTCAACTGATGAGTGTTAAGGCAGTTGAGCCTTGAATACAAAGATGAGTGTTGAGGTGGTGGAGCCGTCAGCACTATGATGTGTTGAGCCAGTGATGCCTGACAACACGAGTGAGTGATGTGCGTCTCAACACTAAGATGTGTTGAGAAAGTGATACCTGACAACACAGTAGTGAGTGTTGAGGAATTGCTTCGTCTCAATATTAAGAGGAAATCTTGTTAAGGCAGTATGCCTGACAACATAATAGTGAGTGTTGAGGAATTTGCACGTCTCAACACTAAGAGGGAGGATGTGTTGAGGCAGTATGCCTGACAACACAGTAGTGAGTGTTGAGGAATTTGCACGTCTCAACACTAAGAGGAAATCGTGTTGAGGCAGTATGCCTGACAACACAATAGTGAGTGTTGAGGAATTTGCACGTCTCAACGCTAAGAGGGAGGATGTGTTGAGGAAGTATGCCTGGCAACACAGTAGTGAGTGTTGAGGAATTTGCACGTCTCAACACTAAGAGGAAATCGTGTTGAGGCAGTATGCCTGACAACACAATAGTGAATGTTGAGGAATTTACACATCTAAACACTAAGAGGGAGGATGTGTTGAGGCAGTATGCCTGGCAACACAGTAGTGGGTGTTAAGGAATTTGCACGTCTCAACACTAAGAAGAAATCTTGTTGAGGCAGTATGCCTGATAACACAATAGTAAGTGTTGAGGAATTAACGCGTCTCAACACTAGGATATCTAAAATTTATTTGATATGCCTAATAGATATAAAAAATTTAGTTTAAGGATAGTTACTTAGCTCTGTCTCCACTAGGCATGTCCTTCGTGCATGATTGGGCTTTGGGTATATTAAGCTCTCCCATGAGTAAGCAGCATCAGGCGTCTGTGATGACATCAGGATGACGACAGATTGATAGACGGACAAAAGTATCCAGGTCTTGATGGGACGAAAAATAGCCGGTTGTAAAGAGAGTTGTTCAACAAGACTTACTCGGGGAACCTGCTAAGCTACACTCTCTCCAGGCAATTGCGTCACATTTGCGAGTTGTCCATACGGCAACAAATTATCTTCAGGATTGGACGGCTTGTTGGAGACCCTCCCAGGTATAGGCTTTGGCAGGAACATACTCCTAGTTTCGCTTTGTTGCTATTTATCCATAAGCGCCCCAGAACCATATCATGATTCGGGTATTCCTTGAGAATATGAAACTTGGCGTGTGTTAAGGCGTCTCCTATCTTGATTTCGAGATTAATGTACCCATAGGCATCTATTGACCTTCCTTATGAGTTTCCTATCATAGTCGGGTAGTGAGCAGCTTCTAGCTCTCAGAGTCTTGACGGTGATAATGTTCAAGCCAGAGGCTGCGTCAATCAGTGTGATTGCACGATTTTGTGAACAGAGTCCACATAAAGCATTAATGCACAACTCCACCAATTGATGTTCAGTCACATTTGGATCATGACAATCTAACGCCTGAATTCTGAATCCCTTTACATAATCATTCGGATGTTCGTTGTTTCGCTCCTTCTGAGTTGTGGCTATGTCCGTCTGAGTTTTGGCAAGAATTTATTATCTCTCCATTAAATCGATAATGGTAATGGGAGGTTATTTTCCTATGGATCCTCCAGTCTCTCGTCCTGACAAAGAAGTGGTAGCACCCCTGGTGATGATTGGAGGCGTCACGCCAGAGGGGATGCTTCCGGCGTTATAGGTGTTGGTGCTAGAGGATGTAACACCGTACGATATGTTGACTATGCTGGCAGGCGGTACATTGGTGTTAACGGCAGGGATATTAGCACCAGGAGTGTTATCAGCGCCCGCAGCATCAGGATTGGTAAATGACCCAGACCTAAGATCTACCATCTTGAATTTGAGAAAATTGAAATAAAATTGAAAATTGATCTTGCAACCGAGAGATAAATCTCCCACTGTGATCGCCAGTTGTTTTGGGGTAAAAACTGATTCTGCTGTTTTTGGTAAATTTGGGTGTGTTGATGAGAAACGAATTCAAACCCTAAACAAATGTACTGCACAGGAGTACTTTTAGATTCGAGAGATCAATCTATAAGACTCTGGACTAAACCCAAGAAATGGCCGTTCCATATTCAATTCTGTCACAAAGTGAAGGAGAAGGGTTGATCTTAGGGAGGGAAGCGAAGAAGGTGTTTGAGATCAGAATGTTGAATTATGGAGGTGTGACTTTTTTATGACTTGTATCAGAATATGGTTTCTGGCTACTTGTGTTGATAACACTTGTTCTGTGTTGAAATAAGTTGAAATCCTATTTATATAAGTCATTGAGCGCACCCCTGATCTCGTAGGAAGTGGAGGCAGTTAAGTGGTGGAGAAGTGGGGCTGTGTAAAAAGTGGTGATCACCACGTTTCCATTACGAGGGAAAATTGGGCAAACTTTCACCCACTACTCCCATTGCTATTAACCGTCCATCCTTTCCTGACACTTTCTTGTAATGGGCGCGTTGCACGCTGCATGCTGTAAATCGCCAGATCAATACCCCAGAGAGCATCCCCCAGTCTGTGACATGTTTGATGTCTCGAGTAAATGGGTGAAGTCGTGAGACTCGCCGCTAAAAGCAGCATATAGTGCTTTTAGGTCAAATAATAAGATTATTTGTGAAATTGATATTTATAAAACATCGCTTATAATCGATGTATATAAAGCATCGCTTTTAAACAAGCAGCTAAAAATAATCGATGTGCAGGAAACATCGTTGTTTTAGAGTTCATTCAAATTAGTCGCGAATTGAACGTCTTAAAAAAGGTAGCGTGACCGGCCACCTTTGGGCGATCGTTTGAAAACCCTATGGGTGATCTACCACTTGGTCGATCGCTCCTTGTGGAGGAGGGGTGGCCGATGATCACAGCGTTACCCTGTTGGCCTCCTAAAAATAAATCTAAACCATCCGACTAGGCTAGCGAAGTTGGATGGAAAAGATGATTTGCGGCAGTTGTGTACTGCCATTGGATTATGCAAATAGCGCGACCAGCCTATTTTGGGTGATCGGTCGAAGGCCATATGAGCAAGCCATGGCTTGGCCGATCGCTCCTCATGGAAGAGGGGTGGCCGGTGATCACAGTGCCATGTTGTTGTCCATCTAGAATCCGATCTAAGTTGTTCGACCAAGATGGCAAAGATGGATGGACACGATCGATTTGCGGCAATTGCATAACGCCGCTGACTTAATTTTAGGGTTTTAAAAATTGCGCGATCACCCTTCTTTGGGCGAGCGATTCAACACGTTTCTGGTTTGCTGTGGGCAAGTCGATTGACCAAGAATGTAGTTGGGTCGCCGTTGAACACGCCAGTACCCTTTTGATCATTTGAGGGAAGATCTAGGCCGTCCAACTAGGCTAGCCAAGTTGGGCGGTCGTGATGTTTTTGAGACCGTTTTTTCCTGTCTTAGCTCGTTTGAGCTCATCTTTCAATAGCGCGATCACCCATATTCAAAAGCGTTGCGGGTGTACTAGATGGAATCCAATCGGTCGGGATGTTAGTGGGCCCGCTGGTGGTCATCATGATGATCGCCTAGTTCCGCTGGGAGTAGGCTAGGCCTGTTGAATTGTTTGGCCAAATCGTGTGGACGTGATCGTTTTTTAAGACTGATATGGACAGTCTAGATTTTCCTTAAGGAATTTAAACGCGTTCGATTGCGCTAACTTTTAATTAAAAAGTGTGTAAACACGCTGATCTCTTTGTCAGAGGGTGGTGTAGCCTATGTGAGTGTTTTCATGCATGTCTCAATACTGACACTTCGGGAGATTCATGCTACTCCGCTGCGAGTGAACATTAATCGTCATGTCATGCCAATATTGAGAGTTCGACTGGGAACATTGCATAGGAAAATACTAGGCAGGTCAACGCATTAGTGAATAA
This sequence comes from Papaver atlanticum, assembly GCA_023531105.1. Taxonomy (NCBI): domain Eukaryota; kingdom Viridiplantae; phylum Streptophyta; class Magnoliopsida; order Ranunculales; family Papaveraceae; genus Papaver; species Papaver atlanticum. The sequence goes on along the minus strand of JAJJMB010017633.1, from coordinate 2,712,455 downwards.
TGCAGTAGGTTAAAATTTACATAATATTTGGGATTGTTGCTTCATGCACCATTCTGGATAAATTTCATAAATATGTTGAATTGCTCAAAACATTTGTAAGTAAATAGGTCTGGACACTCATTACTTTTTTAAATGGCTCAGTTCCATTGCGGGATGACAGCGCATTAAAAACAGGGTTTAGCAATTTTAGCCCTGCACTTAAAGCCACCATCAACACCTGCATGAAAACACTCACGTAGGCTACACCACTCTCTGAAAAAGAGATCGGCGTGTCGACACACTTTTAATTAAAAAGTTAACTCGATTGACGTGTTTTAATTCCTTAAGGAAAATCTAGACTGTCCATGTAAGTCTTCAAAAATGATCACGGCCACATGATTTGGCCACGCAATTCAACAAGCATGGCCTACTCCTGGCGGAACTAGGCGATCACCATGATGACCACCGACGGGCCCACTAACATCCCAGCCGGTCGGAATCCATTTAGTTCACCCGCAATACCCTCAAACGTTAGTCATAACATGGGTGATCGCGCTGCTGAAAAAGAGCTCAAACGAGCCAAGACCGATCATAACGGTCTCAAATTAATCACATCTGTCCAACTTAGCTAGCCTAGTTGGATGGTCTAGATCTTCCCTCGAATGATCAAAAGGATACTGGCGTGTTCATCGGCGACCCATCTACATCATTGGTCGATCGACTTTCCCACGGCAAACCAGGAGCGCATCGAATCGCTTACCCAAAGTAGGGTGAACGTGCTGATTTGGAAACCCTAAGTTGCGTTGCTGCAACACGCTACTGTCACAAATGGATCACAACCATCCATCTTCGCCGGCCAAATCGAATGGCTTAGATTCAATTTCAGGCGGCCCCGAAGACGTCAGCGTGCCCACTGACGACCCACCTTTGCACATGGACGATCGGCCTGCTCAAACTAGCGCCCAACGCTTTCAATCGATCAGCCAAAATATGGTTTGACACACGGTTTCTAAACCCTAATTTAAATCAACGGCAGTAGGCAACTGCCACAAATCATCTCGGACATCCAACTTCGCCAGCCTAGTCAAATGGTTTAGATTTATTTTCAGGAGACCAGCAGGGTAACGCTGTGATCATCGGCCACCCCTCCTCCACAAGGAGCGATCGACCAAGTGGTAGCTCACCCATAGGGTTCTCGAACGATCGCCCAAAGGTGACCGGTCATGCTACCTTTTTAAGACGTTCAATTCGTGACTAATTTTAACGAGCTCTAAAACAACGATGTTTCCTGCACATCGATTATTTCCACCTGCTTGTTTAAAAGCGATGCTTTATATACATCGATTATAAGCGATGTTTTATAAATATTGATTTTGCAAATAATTTTATTATTTGACCTAAAAGCACTATGCGCTGCTTTTAGTGGCGAGTCCCACGACTTGACCCATTTACTTGAGACATCAAACATGTCACAAACTGGGGATGCTCATTGGGATATTGGTCTGGCGGTTTACAATGTGCAACGTGCAACGCGCTCATTACGAAAAAGTGTCAGGAAAGGACGGACGGTTAACAACAATAAGATTAGTGGGTGAAAGTGTGATCAGTTTTCCCTCGTAGTGGAAACGTGGTGATCACCACTTTTACAAAACCCCACTTCTCCACTGCTTAATCACCTCCACTTCCTACGAGATCAGAGTGCTCGAACATGACTTGTATAAATAGGATTTCAACCTATTTCAAAAGGGGACAAGTGTTATCAACACAGGTAGCCAGAAACCATATTCTTAGACAAGTCATAAAACAGCCATACCTTCATAATTCAATATTCTGATCCCAAACACCTTCTTCGCTTCCCTCCCTAAGATCAACCCTTCTCCTTCGCTTTGTTACCGAATTGAATCTGGAACGACCATTTTTTGGTTTAGGCCAGAATCTTACAGATTGATGTCTCGAATCTAAAAGTACTCATGTGCAATACATTTGTTTAGGGTTTGAATTCGTTTCTCATCAACACACCCAAATTTACCAAAAAACAGCAGAATCAGTTTTTACCCCAAAACAACTGGCGACCACAGTGGGAGATTAATCTCTCGGTTGCAAGATCAATTTTCAATTTCATTTCAATTTTTTCAATCTCACGAGGGTAGATCTTAGATCTAATAACCAAAATTCTCTTCAATCACCAATTCCAACTTTCCCTTTTATGACGTATCCAGGTCAACCAAACTCTTCCAAAATCACGAATGCTCGAAACCCAATCATCATGGAAGATATGACGAAAATACTGGTGTATGTTATAGCGAATCAGGCCAATATCGTCAAGCTGCAAAATGAGACGTTTTGTCTCTTAAAGAGTATGGAAAACTAGTTGTGGCAAGAGTTAGCAAACATTTGCTCGAGAGACGCCACCAATTTTAGAAGTGACACAAAAAATGTTGAGTCTTTATCTTAAGTCTGTGCCTCCGTCAATGACGATGTAGACAGAATACGTAGCCACATCGGACATGAGCTGAAAAGAAACTATCAACAAAATCCAGCCAACAACATAGGGCCGAGAGAGTTTTACAAGGGGAGGTACTCGCCAGGAGTGTCACCATACCTACAAGATAAGGGTAAGGAACCAGCTTATGAAGCTTTGCTGGAAAATCTGTATCTCAAGACCCTCACAGAAGTTCAGAGAGTTGTTCAACAATCCACAGCCACGACCGCTCTGACTTTACTGAACAGAGATGCGCCTGAAAAAGTGGAAATTTACCAGGTCCTCCATGAAGACAAGAACTGCGATGACGAACGGTGCTCAGTTCAACCACCTCATAGTGCTGTTGTCGTGAGAACTCCTGTGGGCCTTGATACGAAGCCCGTTTCGAGAGTGGAGTTAAGTCGCGAGTGTCCGTTGATATAGGCGCATACTGTTTAGTTTGGCGGTTTTGCTGAAGTGCAACTTCTCTCGAGGGCTCTGCATCAGTGACAACAGCCATTAGCGCGAGAAAAAATAGACTCAGGGTATCCGCGCTTCCCATTTCAAATAAAGAAAGTTATGGAGTTGCTTGAAGGTTGGGTACGAGACGGGGTAGTTCAACTACCTCCTGTGTGGCGCTCGCCAACTGATCGAGAAATGACAGATTTGAGGTATTGCCACTACCACAGGTTCGTCCATCATCCTACCAGTGAATGCAACGGCCTGAAGCGCATTGTCCAGGAAAAGATTAACTCTGGAGAATTACGTCTATGAACTGGAGATTCTCCAATTCTCTACAAGTCGACACATGCAGTCGCAAAACAAATTGGGTGGAGACTTCCCATTATTGAGAGGCGCGTCATAACCTGGATTCGAAGCAATTATCCAGGAAGGCCAGTTTTCTTTACTGAGTTTCGTGAACAAGTAAGTTTCCAACAATACAATTATTTTGAAATTCACTGGGGACTTGATGCATGTGTCCGCTCATGTTGAGAATAGAGACGATAATATGATTATTCTAAAAAATAATATTACTCTAGTATTTCCCCTTTTCATGTAACATTCACAATTTCTCCAAAAGAGGTTGCACTATTTGCATTCCAACTTGTCAGTTCATCCAAATATCATCACTTCCATAAAATTACTCATAAAATCATTCTAAGAGTAAATCAAATCAAAAAAAATAATCCTCACAGATCAATCACCTACTAGTTCATAACCAGAAAATCAAAACCATAAAAGAGGTGTCTTTTGCCTTTTCAAAAAAAAAAAAAAAACCTAAGAGGAGAAAATTCATGAAGTAAAAGCATTTAAGGGAAATCGTCCAACAATGGCTCATTCTTCTTGGCGAAAGCGTCCTTCATATTTTGGAGAGCAGCCTGCTTCAACTTCAACTCCTGGGATAACTTATCAACTTCTGTCTCCTGTTGGTTAATAAAATCCGCGGAAGGGACTTCAGTCATTTCAGTTTGTAGCTTTTGGATTTTCGAAAATCCTTCACAGAACCAGGAAGTGTTAAACTCAAAGTTCACAAACATGTCTAGGTGGAACTCCCAGTTTTGAACTACGTCCTCAGAAATGGCGCACCCAGTCGCGCTGCACATGTCATGAATGGAAGATAGAGATTCTTCGACACATTTAACAAATGAGAAACGATTCTTAATCTTCTTGGTCGTGGAAATGTGCCCGTGCTTCTTCCATATTTTGGTATACAACTCCGCATACTTAGCTGGCACGCTGAATCCTCCAACCAGCACGTGGTCTGAGAAGGGGACATCAAAAGGGGGATCGAAAGTGGCTCCAACAACGGAATGCACAACTAGTGCCGTATCATTCCCAAGAGGTTCTTTGGAGGAAATAACACCTACAGTTGTAGATGCGGCATCTTCATTCTCATCAGAAGGAGCAGCGATATTCCCTACATCGTCATCCATCTCCACCTCAAGATTGTTCTCTATAGCGGTCTCCTCCTGCAATATCACTGGTTAATGTTTGTTTCACATCAAAGAATGAATCATTTTTCAGAAAATGTGTAGAAGACGTACCAGTTCATCTTCCGGCTAGCTAGGAGAGTTAGATTCTCTACAACGCTTAGAAGTACTTCCTTCATCACTGCTGGGTTCTGAACCTTCCTCGTCTTCAGCCTCATCTTCATCTTCGAGAGACTCAATATCGCCAGATTTCTCTTCTAGAGACGCCATGTTGTGACTACGTGAGAGTCTAGCAAAAGCGTTCTCATTCCCAAAACCCTGATTTTAAAGAAGGAAGATTTTTAGTAAGGCTGCCTCGAAATAATTAAAATCGGCTGGTTAAGAGAAATCACGTATGTACCTGCATATTGGAAGAATTAAAAATTACCGGAGCTGTTGAAGTCGTTCGAATACCGCCAACACGCATCTTCGACCTCACCTTTTTCTCCTGGGGACTGGGCCTAGTCCGTTTGCCCGAAGGAAGCGGCTTCAATAGCTTATGTTGTTTCAAAGTATCAGAAGAAGGCTTGTCGCGCGGAACTGTCACAACTTCTTCCACGAATTTCTGAAAAGACAAGAGCTCTTATCTCAAGAATTCCTTGTATTTATCAGTCGCCACTGGTTTTCTTCCTAGGAGCAAGAATGTAGGCTTTTCTTTGTTGTGAAGACAATAGCATCGAAAACAGATGGCAAGAGATCCACCGAAGGCGTTGGCGGGCGATAAAACGGGATTCCCTGATCAAATCCCATCTGACGAGCGTCCCTGTCAATGTTATACGGAACTGCAGTAAAGGATTCATTAAAGAAAGATGGAATATATCCCGGTGTGCAGCTTCGCATAAATATAGTCTCTCCAAAACTCATATCCTCTCCATCGGTGTGCAACACTACATCAGGAACGGCGGCAAAGGATTTTGGTTGGACTACAGAAGAATGAACCGGTGCCCACGGGCGAAAATCTATGGCATGCACGCTGTCAAAAAAATCAATAAGATTCAACACAGGCTTTGGACGCTTCTTCTGCCAACAGAGTATTCTAGAACCTCCATACAGACTGGAGAACGAAGTCGCAGGGATAGGAGCATAGCCTTCAAAGTGCTCCCATAAGCATGCTTGAAGTAAAGCAATGTGAATATGCGACTCCACCTTCATTTATCCGTTGGAAACATACATGTTTGCTTCCAGGGAATCCAAATGAGAGTACAAAGACCCAAGGAACAGGCTACCTAAGGGAAGGACTACACCTTTCGCCAGCCTAATAGCAAACATGACGAGCTTCCGTCTTATAGTCTTCTTTCTAGATCCATCATCAAAAACATCTCTAGACAACCACAAGGATAAGAACGCGGCAACACTGAGTATATCATCTAACACTTGGACTGCTTTCGGTTTTGTAGGAAACCATTCAGACACCCACCAAGTATAAAAGCATTTTTCATCATTTTCCTTCTGATTATATCCTTCCGCCTTATTCACCAAAGTGTCGAACATCACCTCTTCTTCAGCGGACAACTCAAAATCAAGATTCCCTGCAACTGGAAGATTCAACAAAACCGCTACACTTTCTAAAGTGGTGGTCATTTCTCCCCACCTACATATGGCCGTGTGTGTGGAAGGACGCCATCGAGAGATAAAAGTGATCAAACCGGCAACATCTTTCCTAATGCGAAGTGTTGCAGACGCCATGACAGCTTCAACAACTTGTGCTTTGGTCAGATTATTTTTGATGGGCTCATTACCCAACATATGACTCATCCATCCTTCATAAGAGCGCAGCGGATTATGGCAAATTTTGAAATCAATAGGAGAAGCTCGATACTCTTTCTTTTGAAGACAGAACCTCATCACATGCACTGGAGAAACTGATGGAGCAGCCTCTTCATTCTCTGAACCTGTGAGGAGGGTTATCTTATGACCAGGATGAGTTATAATGTTCGGATAGGGCACGACAAAGAGCTCGTCATTAATGTTTGGCATATCCTTGGAGTTGTTAACGCTTCCCAGCTTGGTGGCAGAAATATTTCCAGGTGACATCTTAACGAGAATTCCTTGCGTTCACTTTCAAATAACTACAATGAAGCGAAACGAAAGAGAATCACTACTTCGCGCTAAAAGAGGAATCATGCACATAACTTCTTATTGAATTTGATATAATCACTACTAGTCAAAGCTCAAAAATGGGGAATTATGTGGACAACAAACTAGCAAGAACAATGGAGGAGGCCGCGCGCAAACCTTGCTCCAGCCGCGGAATACATGCCCACGGCCGAGTTGCGCCCACGGCCAGACGAATGGGGAATTGCGCCCTTGGAAAAAAAATTCACCATGGGTATTATACCCACGGTCGAAACCTAAAGCTAGGTTTTTAGCACAAGAAAAAAAAGAGAGCAAACAACGGCATTCATCTATGATTCTTTGTTCGTCTTGCCAGTGATGCTAATTACTCTGTTATTGATGCTACTTTTGCTCATTATAATGTTACTAACGGAGAGATGTCATTCATATGGGGATAAGTTTCCAAGTTCATGAAAGCTACACCTAAAGCTAGGGTTCACATCCACGTATAAAAAAAAAAAAAAAAAAAGGAAACGGGGAAGAGGAGGAGCACCTACCTTGCTGCTGGCTGCCTTTCTGCTAATGGACGCTGGAAGACAGAACGGCTATCGGCGATGACAGGAAAACGTTAACTGCCAGGGATGAAAGTTGGAGCAAACGAACGAACACACACAAAAAAAGGGGGGGGGGGGGGAGGTCGACCCATTTTATACAAATTCGTTTGGCGGAATTCTAATAGGAGAAGGTTTCCTCCTTTGATTAGAACACGAAGGAAGGCCGCTGGGCCCACTGCACCGACGCCCCACGGCCGTGCCGATGCCGCCCCGCAGATGTTCGACTTTCTCCGGTAAGCCTATCCCCTTTTTGTCTACATCCCATCTTGTATGTCACCATCCATTGCTTACCTCGCAACAATGTCACTGTTACGTGCTAAGCAGGGGACTTAATGTTGATGGTGGTTTTCAGTTCAGGGCCAAAATTGTAAAACCCTGTATTTAATGTGTTGTCATCCTGCAAAGGAACGAAAGCCATTTTGAAAGTAATGAGTGCATAAACCTCTTTGCTCACAAGTATATTGAGCAATTCAATATATTTATAAAATTCACCCAGAATGGTGCATATAACAACAATCCCAAGTATTCAATGAATTTTATTCTCCACCGGCATTATTCACTAATGCATGACCTGCCTAGTATTTTCCTATGCTATGTTCCCAACCGAACTCTCAATATTGGCATGACATGACGGTTAATGTTCACTCGCAGCGGAGTAGCATGAACCTCCCGAAGTGTCAGTATTGAGACCTGCATTAAAACACTCACGTAGGCTACACCACTCTCTCACAAAAAGATTGGCATGTCGACACACTTTTAATTAAAAAGTTAGCTCGATTGACGCATTTTAATTCCTTAAGGAAAATCTAGACTGTCCATGTAAGTCTTATAAAATGATCACGGCCACACGATTTGGCCACGCAATTCAACAAGCCTGGCCTACTCCTGGCGGAACTAGGCGATCACCGTGATGACCATCGAAGGGCCCACTAACATCCCAGCCGGTCGGAATCCATTTAGTTCACCCACAACACCCTCAAACGTTAGTCAGAACATGGGTGATCGCGCTGCTGAAAAAGAGCTCAAACGAGCCAAGACCGATCATAACGGTCTCAAATTAATCACATCCGTCCAACTTAGCTAGCCTAGTTGGACGGTCTAGATCTTCCCTCGAATGATCAAAAGGGTACTGGCGTGTTCACTGGCGACCCATCTACATCATTGGTCGATCGACTTTCCCACGGCAAACCAGGAGCGCATCGAATCGCTTACCCAAAGTAGGGTGAACGCGCTGATTTGGAAACCCTAAGTTGCGTTACGGCAACACGTTACTGTCGCAAATGGATCACAACCATCCATCTTCTCCGGCCAAATCGAATGGCTTAGATTCAATTTCAGGCGGCCCCGAAGACGTCAGCGTGCTCACTGACGACCCACCTTTGCACATGGCCGATCGGCCTGCTCAAACTAGCGCCCAGCGCTCTCAATCGATAATCCAAAATAGGGTTGGCCACACGGTTTCTAAACCCTAATTTAAATCAACGGAAGTAGGCAACTGCCACAAATCATCTCGTCCATCCAACTTCGCTAGCCTAGTCGGATGGTTTAGATTTATTTTCAGGAGACCAACAGGGTAACGTTGTGATCATCGGCCACCCCTTCTCCATAAGGAGCGATCGACTAAGTGGTAGCTCACCCATAGGGTTCTCAAACGATCGCCCAAAGGTGGCCTGTCATTCTACCTTTTTAAGACGTTCAATTCGTGACTAATTTGAACGAGCTCTAAAACAATGATGTTTCCTGCACATCGATTATTTCCAGCTGCTTGTTTAAAAGCGATGCTTTATATACATCGATTATAAGCAATGTTTTATAAATATTAATTTTACAAATAATTTTATTATTTGACCTAAAAGCACTATGCGCTGCTTTCAGTGGCGAGTCCCATGAATTGACCCATTTACTCGAGATATCAAACATGTCACAAACTGGGAGATGCTCACTGGGGTATTGGTCTGGCGGTTTACAGTGTGCGGCGTGCAACGCGCCCATTACAAGAAAGTGTCAAGAAAGGACGGACGGTTAACAGCAATGAGAGTAGTGGGTGGAAGTGTGATCAGTTTTCCCTCGTAGTGTAAACGTGGTGATCACCACTTTTACACAACCCCACTTCCCACTGCTTAATCACCTCCACTTCCTATGAGATCAGAGTGCTCGAACATGACTTGTATAAATAGGATTTCAACCTATTTCAAAATGGGACAAGTGTTATCAACACAGGTAGCCAGAAACCATATTCTGAGACAAGTCATAAAATAGCCATACCTTCATAATTCAACATTCTTATCTCAAACACCTTCTTCGCTTCCCTCCCTAAGATCAACCCTTCTCCTTTACTTTGTGACCGAATTGAATCAGTTTTTACCCCAAAACAGTTACACACCCCTGTGCTTGTAGTTCTTTCCCCATTAGTTACCATCACTAAGAGGTGATATGTGGGATGCACTGTGCCAGACATCTTTTGAGCTTAATCAGTATCAATGAAACTATTAGCACTCTCAGTATCAATGAGGACTGTTATGGCTTGCTTCTTCAGGAACCCAGAGATCCTGATTGTCTCACAATTTTTTCCACCAGTTAAAGCATGGAGGGATATATCCATATCTGACTCCACGGGACTTGGGTTCTCTTCTTAGATTGATTGCCCTCCTCAGCTTCTTCCTCTTCCATATCTTCAGATATTGACATAAATAGTTGTTGAGTTTGCACCTATAACCAGTCTTATATGGTTCATCAGAATCGTAGCAAAGTCCTTTTGCACGCCTATGGTCCATTTGTTCTGGAGTAAGTATTTTTATTAGTAGGGGCTTAGGATTTCTAAAACTGGATATTGAAGGAGCTGATTTAGTAGTGTAAGTGGGTTTTGGGGTGTTGAAATTTGGTGCAGGTACCCTTGGTGATGTGGAGTTTTGAGGTGTACCAGATCTGGAAGGAAAAGAGGTTGCGGGAATGACTCTGAGTGGTGGTTTAGTAGTTTTTTGACCTGTACCCATTGTGAGTTCTTGCATTCTGGCTAGATAAAAGGCTTGTGAAAGTGTAGTAGGTTTGAACATTTGAACAACACTTTTAATCTCAGTTTTTAGCCCAATAATGAAGCTTAAAATGAAGTAATCCTCAGTCATATACTGATTTTTACTAAACATTAAGGCCTTCAGTGTTTCAAACTCAGTGTAGTATTCTTCAACTGTGGTGACTTGAAACAGTTTGTTGAAACACCCCACATAGTTTTCATTTGTAAGATCCTCAAACCTCAGACAAAGTGCTTTTATTAACTCTCTCCAATTAATATAACCTTTACCAGTATGATAATCTAAAATCCATGAATCAGCTTTTCCATCAAGATATAAGGATGCAATACTTACTTTTTGAGTGTCATCTATGTTGTAGATTTGGAAGTACCGTTCACACTTCCTGATCCATCCCCTGGGGTTTTCACCATCGAATCTGGGAAAATCCAATTTTGGGTTCTTTTCAAAGCCAGATCTGAACCCCTCGAAGCGCTGATGCTGAAGCTCTACCACTTCCGGTGACTTTCCTGGTCTGTGTGAGTGTAGATATGATATTTCAGAAGACCTCTCTTATTGTTTTTTCACCTGACTCCATGATAGGATTTTCAGGGTTTTCTCTTACAACCAGAAACTTCAATAAATGAGTCAAAGCCTCATTACTTTGTAATAATAAAGTATGAGTTTTCTCAGCCATTGCTTTACTCTCTTCAGAAGAACGTACAAGTTGTTGAAGAAGATTATTATTTTCCTGCGTCCTTTTATCAAAGGTCTCACTCAACTCACTGATTTTATGTTTTAAATCTTTGGTTGTTGCGTCTACGTCTCTCATTGTTGCTCCTGTCATCGTAACCTGCTCCTGATACCAATTATATTGTCTTATAACAAGAGATAAACGAAAACCCTCTTGTATACGCTGATACAATCTCTTTCTATTCAATTTTCATCATGGTACCTCTCTTACAAGTTCAGGCTAATAAAGAGAAGACTAAACCCTAAAACAAGCAAAGACACGTGGAACAGTCACGACTACAACTGCTAGTCATAACTCATTAATTTAACTAGCTAATTAACTGACTAATTAATTAATATCAAAACCCTAATTAACTGATAACGACAACCAACTGCTCTGACTGCCCAAAACAGGTTTGTTAGCCCTTAGCTCATGCTGGGTACATGACAGAGATCTGGGATTGTATATATATTCCGGAGCCGACGACGGTTCACCTGCTTAGGGTGGGAAGGTACGCTGGACGGGTTTGGTCCAGGTGCTTTTCATGAGGGGCGGGGAACGTTGGAGATCTGGGATTGTATATATATTCCGGAGCCGATGACGACTCCAATTTAAGGTGGTGGTATTGTAATACCCTGATATTTCGGCAGTGGTCGGCCGAATGAAATATAAGTAATGGTTTGTTCTTTCCTAACACCGAGGCTTTTTTAGCACAATTGGCTCCAGAGTTGGCAGAAAACTCTGCAGTTAATCGTGCTTGGGCGAGAGTAATCCAGGGATGGGTGACCTCTCGGGAAGTTGCCGCTGGATAACCGCAGCGATGCCCGTTAAAAAAACCACACTGCCGGATAAGCGCAGTGGCTAAGTGGGGACAATATCGGTGGAGGGATGGGTCATTACACGAACAAGGTTAAGTACACGTACCTGGTACATGTACTTGCCTTGTCGATTATTTTTAGATGCACATAAAATTATTTCTCTGAGATAATTAGCATTTAAATAAATCTTTAAGAATACTATATAGACATGATTGATCACATTATAACCTATGGTTGTGATTCAAACTTAAAGTCTTAAGTGTTTATGAAAATGATTAAGCTTATGGTTCAATCGGCTAGTTTCCGCTAACCGTCCATGAACAATGTCTTTGTACACAGTTCAGTTACGGTTCATCATAACCAGAGTGTATATCTTGATATGTCAATCACATTTCAAAGATTCATTTAACAGTGGATATTGTTAGCTTGGTTCCAAAGCTATCTTAGCTTAAACCTAAAGCAATCTATACTTTGAAATTCTATAAAAGGGGAACCTCAAGCAACTAGGATCTTTGATCAATCCCGACACTACTCTTTGTGTGTCCTAGTTGTAAACTAGAGTCGTCCTCTTCCTAAAACCCTTCTAGGGTTTAACGACTAAAAATACTTCATAGGGATTCGTGAAGCTAGGTCCAACTATCTTTTATCTTGATAGTTCGTGTATCCCGATCTTGTTCGATTGTTGAGCTGCCCACTTGAACAAGATAGATAAAAATCGTAAAGTTCTCTTCGTCTCAGACTTTGTGATTCCACAGGTTTAATACTTGTGAGATGAATAATAATCTAGGCTGCTCTTCGGGAGTCATAAGACCGGATTTTGAGGTTAGCTAGACTTTGTCTATTGCTATCGATTTCCAGTTTCACCTTGATCCATTGGTTAAAACAGAAATCACCATACAGGCTTATCTGCGGGAGGCATATTGGTTTAAAGTCTTCAATTGAGTTGAAACAACTCTTAAGCTTTAAAGGCCGGCATCTAAGGAAATCATTTGCGTGGAGTCCTGCTGGGATTCAAGAGGCGTAATGAACGCGACTTTAACTGAATTGTTGTGAGGGTTTAATTCGGTCTCAACTATAATCCAGTCCGAAGTTAATTGGTAGTAGGATAGTATATGTAGCGGCTTAATACATTTTGGTGTTCAAACGTGGACTAGGTCCCGAGGTTTTTCTGCACTTGTGGTTTCCTCGGTAACAAAATTTCTGGTGTCTTTGTTATTTATTTTTCCGTATTATATTGTTTATCTTTATAATTGAAATATCATAGGTTGTACTGTACGTAAGTTAATCAAAGTAGATACATCCATCATTGTTTGTTGGATACGACTTGATTGATTCTTGGATATTGATTTTTGAGATAGTCCAAGAACTCTCACACGTATATCAGGTTCATGGAATTGGTTTTGTCAACTTTCTGATTATGAGAGAAAGAAATATAACTCTGAATATTATTCCTCGATTGAGATTCATTAAGTTAAACTTTCGGAATTGTATTTAGGTTTTGTCCATATAGGTTTCCTAAGAAAAAATTGGTGGTGTATTTTGGTACCCCCAATGTTTTTACTATGTTCACTAAATGGAATGTGAAGTATGTATTGATTGCTAAAACTACGTAGATGATATCTTCTATAGGATCTACTCCAAAGAAACTTATCGAAGAATTCTAAACCTCCCTGAGTAAAGAATTTGAGATAAATAATGTTGGTGAATCAAAATTCTTCTTAAGATTACAAATCATCAAAATAAAGACAGTATTAATATCTGCCAAAAATATGCCTTTTTTCTATTCAGAATTGAAAGATATGATGTGACATATATGCGGATATTGGTGTTGGTTTCGAAAATGAAGAACCTTGATTCAGAATCGGCATATGTAAGACATCATCATGCCGATTCTGGGTAAAATGAAACCCAAAAATTCTTGAAAAGAATCAAGCTTATATGTGTTTTGACGTCTGTAAGCTACAAATCTAAGTTTTCTCATATGGTTTCTAATTTGACTTATATGTCCTATGTTTCTCGTATTTCCAAGAATCTCTTGATCTTCTTCTTCAAACCCACCACATGCTCAATCTCTCCACTAACCCTAACATTCTAACTATAGCTAACATAATTACTTTTATAACCAATTAATCATTATAAAATCATTTGGATATTAAGTTTAATTTTACTTCAAGATGATCATTATTTGTCTTACATAATACGGTAATAGGCCTCAAATCAACCAGGTTGTTTTGATGTTTTTGACCGACCCTTTGTCAAGGACCTACTCTCTCTCTTCCGAGTTTTGCTCTGCAACTTGGTTATTGAGAGTTTGTAACCTATTTACCACTAATAACCATATTCTTCCTCCCCCTTCTTGTATATCAAACCAAAATCTAGTTCCAGAAGCAAAGAGGATACTCAGGATTTGTTCATACATCAGGATTTGCAGTAAGGAGGATACTCAAAACCAAAAGAAAACTTTCGTTTACTGGTCGCTTGATTTGGAAATATCGGAAAAAAAGGATTAGGAGTTCATACATCACCATGAAAATTTACTTCTCCAATTGAAGCTCTGACGCGGGGTTGGGCTAACATGGATTATTCTCAGTGTCAGCAACAACATTTGATCAAGACTCTCTCCACCCGGCAATAAGGATTACAGGTGAAAGCTATGGAACTGTTCTTCCCTCAAGATCCAATCAACCCCAGCTTTGTCATGGGAAACCCGCCTTTGGTATGTCCCCCTCCACCATCTGATACACCCCCTCCCCTAATTTATCTGTCAATTAAATACAATCAATCATTCAATCTCAATTTCTTGGGAAATCTGAACCATGGGAGTCAAGGAAAAACAACCATAGAAACAAACCGCGAAAGCAAAAATACATATCCATCACCCTGTTTGTTTCAAAATTGGATATCTTCTATCAAAAATCAAAAGTCAAGACCCCAATAAGAGACCATCATCATCATCAATCCTAATCACAATCAATTACCCTGAAGGAAGTGCGGAAAGAAAGATCCATTTGAAGCTCCAAACGGTGACTCAGTGAGCTGGTTTAAACCGGTTCAATATTGCTCTGATGCAATGATCCTGAATTACTGGACAATATCCTTATCAACGCATAATTGCAGCGTTAAGCTCTCCAACGTTCCCGACGAAGCTATCAACGGCAAAATCGCCAAAACAGATTGATGTCTGAGCTGTTCTGCATCAACTCGGTTCCAAACTGCTTCGAGTCATGGCTTCTGGCAGATGAAAATCAAGGGCACAATGGTAATTAATACGATAGAGTCTAAGGGCACAAAAGTAAAAACAGGTGGAGTAATTATGTGTAGGACAAAATCTGTTTTTTGTCAGGAGGATAAACCGAAAAAGGATAACGATAATATCCTACACAAAGGTCTATCTTCCTGGTTGAAAATCAGGGACATAACGGAAATTCGCTTGATGGAGCCCAAGGATAGAAAGATAAAAACACTTGGTTTAATAATGAGTGAGACAAAATCTGTGCATTCCCAGTGGGATAAAAACGGAAAGAAAAACGATGTCAGGCTGCACAAAAGTTCTCATCTTGGGAAATGTTGTCTTTTTCTTTTCATAAATAAATGTACTGAAGTAATTAGTTTAGAAATAGTTTTAGGAAAGTTTAAATGCTTTAGTTGCTTTGTGTTTGTTTTACTTGCTAGGTCCATTTATATGTTTGCAACGATCTGCACTAGTAACTTTGAAAGTCTAGTTTTAGGTGAGGATACCAATTACCCTGCAGGTTTAAGTCCCATCGACGACGCTTCTACATCAGCTTGCTTCCACAACAACCTGTACATATACCGCCCCATCTTCAGTACCAAGTGAACCCTCTCTTAGCGGCGATTTTCTCCGGCGGGTACTTTGTTTACCAACTAGGGATGACGACTAGGAGGAAATTTGGGGTGGTTATCTCTGGCGGGTACTTCGTTTACCAACTAGTGATGACAAAATCTCGGAACTGTTGCGCTCAAAAAATTCTGGGCTACTCTTGTGGGTAGTCTTTCATGATGAGCTAATAACCTTAGCATTCGCCTTCTACCACTCTCGAAGTATAGTGTCTCACCGCATCTCCAACAAGCAACTGACACAGGAAATACGAAGAAGTTGGGTGTGCCATACAACCAGGCAGTCTCACATCACCAACAAACTAAAGAATCTCCTAATCACGTTGTCCAACATGTTACTATGTAAGTTATGTAAATGTGAAAAAACCGACGAAGACCTCTAACCAAAAAACGGATATCACCCGACGACAGTCTTTACATCTTAGGTTTTTAGGAGTTAAGACCCATCATGATATTCTAAATGTGTAAGTTCCGTTTTTTAATGAATAAATTCCAATGTTGAAAGAAGAAAAAAAATCAGGTTGTTTTAGTCCCACTCTTGGCTCCAGTCCAGTCTTGGCGTTTTAGTCCCACTCTTTGTCCCAGTCCAGTCTCAGCTCAACAGCAAGAAAAGAAAAAAGCAAGAAAAGAAAAAATTTGGCCTGCCCCTAGCTGGATTTACTTTGACAGGTTGTCCATCTTCTATTATCCTCCGCGGACAACATTTAGCGCAAACTACCTAATTTACCCTAATCAACCAAACCACTTCAAACAAAACAAAACAGACCACTACCAAGGACCTTATAGTAATAAATCCGTTAAACACAACATACGATTCCTTCCCCAATTCAAACCGCATCGAAGAAGGAAAAAAATAAAATAAAAAAAAATCTCTTTTCCCATTTCTCTTTGTCTCTCGTTTTCTTTACATTCTCTCCTCCTAAATTCAACCCTAAATTTCAGATCAGATTAAACCAACACTTTTTCACCAAAATTAAATTCAAAATCGATCAGTTTACAAGAGATCTGATTCTGTGAAGATTTTGGTTTTTTTAATTGTTCGGTTTGGAATCGAACCGAACAATGGGGGATTTTAACCTAGCTTTGGTGATTGTTGCAATAGTTGTGACAGTATTAGTATTCATTTTCAATGTATACTTATTGATTAATTATCAACATCCAGATGATGCCAACCAGGCTTATTTCCCTAAATTTGTTGTTGTTTTTGGTCTATCTGTTGCTGCTATCTCTATATTGATGTTACCAGCTGATGTTGCTAATCGACAAGCTTGTAGTAATGCTATATATAATGGAGCTTGTAATCTTACTTTGCCTATGAAGACTCTTTGGTTGGTTGTCTACATAGTTGATGCTATTCTTGTTTTCTTGGTTATTCCTTTCGCTATGTTCTTCTATGAAGGAGACCAAGAAAAGTATGTATTTGTTCTTCATTACTCATCATTTCCTACTCTTTTTATATTGGTGATTTATGGATGACTTTGTTTATTGTTTGTTAGCTGTTGTTGATGATTTTTGTATGTGTTTTCAGGACTGTAGGGAAAAGGATAAAGAGCGCGCTGTTATGGTGTGGGACGTCCGTTGTTGTTTGTGCTCTTGTGCTTGGGATTTTATATGGTTAGTTGTTTGTTGAATTTTGGGTTTCGTTTCATTAGTTTTGATAAATGTTCTGCTGGTGCTTTAACTGAGATGAACTTCATAGAAATTGAACTCATTTGCCTAACATCACATTAGCTAGATGAGATACTATTGTTTGGTTACAAACTATGTGCACTGTCACATCCGACTTGGATTTTTTAGGGTCGTTTAAAAATGTGGTGGCTTCTTATGGTGTTAATAGTCCTACTAAATTTGGATAGTGGGAGTGGTTTTGAGCTTAAGATTAACGTGTCCATTATGTTTGGATGTGGATACGGATATTCCAAATATTGACATTTGTTCTCGTGCCAAAGTTTATCTGCGTGAAAGAGAAGTTGGTTCAGCACTTGCTTTGAAAACTATGTAGCTAAAATGCTGAGGTCACATTATCTTTAGATGAACATTATATGATTAAGCTGGTTCAGCTCTTGCTATGAAAACCATGTAGCAATTGCTGAGCTCACATTATTTTTAGATGAGCATCATATGGTTAACTTGCTTTGAAAACCGTGTGGCTAAGATGCTGAGGTGACATTATTCCTAGATGAGCACCATATGATTAAGTTGGTTCAGCACACTTGCTTTGAAGACTATGTAGCTAAAGTGCTGTTGTCACGTTATTATTAGATGAGCATTTATATGATTAAGTTGGTTAAGCGCACTTGCTTTGAAAACCATGTAGCTAAAGTGCTGAGGTCACATTATCGTTAGATGGACATCATATAATTAAGTTGGTTCAGCAGGCTTGCTTAAAAACTATGAAAATAATATGCTCAGGTTACATCAACATCATATAATTAAGCTTTTTGGCACTTGGTGGAAAACCCATGTAAAGAAGATACTGACGTCACATCATTTTAGAGGAACATCATATACCATAGACAAATGAGTGGTCCGATGAAACAACACAATAAAATATATGTTGGCAGGATTGGTGGACAAATCTCTGTAGGAGACACTTCGTCAAGGGGATTCTGTACTTCATGGTGGTCTTGGGCTAATATTATTGCGGTCACCAGGACATGAATGTAGGAGATGAAATGGCAAAAAGAGTTCCACAAATTAAGATTTAATGTTGTAGAGCCCTCTCCTTTTCATCAGTAACACTGTAGTCATCGTGGTTGACCTCTTCTTAATTTTCTTAAACTGAGAGGACTAATGGTTTTTCCATGATTTTCTTATGATGTTTCCCGAGTATGTCATGTGACCACGAGGGATACGCTTTTGTAGTATGCTCTGTTGGATTATGTACAATACGTATAATCAAAACTCTTAGTGGGACTTTATCAATTTAGTGTGCTTGGATTCTCTCTTAACTACCCCATGATCATATTACATCTATTTCGCCATTTGTATCTTTATCTTCTCTCACAGTTCTCCCCATCTTTGCCTTGTTGCAGGGGTTATTGGGAAGGTAGACTTTACAGTCAGGCACCTTTCTTCATCCGCAAATAACTTTCCAAATGACTGGAAAACCTTCTCTAGTGGTCAACCTTGTGGAGACTCAACAAATCACCAGGTACAATCTTCTCTATTTGTAACTTTTTTCACAATTTCAGAATATCGATCCATTTACATTAGATATATGGTGATCCCTGTTTGTGCGATGGTGTGTGAACATTTTATGTAAGAGCCATTGTGATAAAGTTCCTCTGGATCGCTGAATGTAGCATCACTGTAAGTTCCACATATGATGAGAAAGTAAAACTCATTTCTTTCTTAATGGTTGTCTACCATGGTCAGTGCTCCGCATACACAGCAAATGCTGCATCAGAGTCAACTTGGACAATGCGCACTACATTCCCTGAGTATGTTGTCGCTCTTGCTACCATTGTGGGATCAGTACTTTTCTCTGTAAGTTTTTCTTGCAATAGCTTTATCTTGTGCTCTGCAATCTATCTAATCTATTTTAGTACCGCGTAATCTGCTCAATTGTTGTTGGACCTCGTGAAAGACGCTTTTTGAAACTTGTTTAAAAATATAGGTTTCGTCCTTAAAAATCATTTCACGTCACTTCAACTTACTCTTTGGTGTGTTTATAAACTCAGTTACTTAAAACATCTTCTCAATATCCAACAGATATTTGGTGGCGTTGGCATTGTTTCCTTGCCTTTAGGACTTATATTTTCATTTATTCGGCGTCCAAAGGCTGTCATTACTCGCTCACAGTATATCAAGGTGCGTTTGTGCGTCAATTGTTGTTTTCGGTGCAGGAGATCACATTTTATGTACTAGAGTTACTTACAGAGCGTCAGTATTAATTTCAGGAAGCAACTGAGCTGGGCAAAAAAGCAAAAGAATTGAAGAAAGCAGCTGATGCACTCCGCCAAGAGGAGAAAAACGGTGCTAAGGGGAGAAAATGGCGCAAAAATGTCAAGGCTGTTGAAAAGGTATGTACATGTACCACCACTTATGATATGTGAGGTATATTCGATGCATTGGTCGCTAATGGAAATATTCTAATCTAAGCGACTGCTTTTCTGATGACTTGTCATCTTGCTCACTCTGCTAATATTCAGACTACCTATGACATTGTTTCTGCACCTTATGGCAATTTGATCTCTTGAAATACTAAAATGCTTATGGAATTGTTGTTTCAATTTTTAGGAGTTGCTTCTCTTAGAAGAGGATGTGAAAGCTTTGGAGGAGATGTATCCTCAAGGGGAAAAGGTGATTACTTTGTCATAATTTGCCTGAAGATCAACGGTTGCCCATATAACTGTTCCTAACGTTATTTCATCTCCTTTGTTTACTGATTTATCTAGGCGGAGACTTCTTGGGCGTTAACTGTTATTGGTTACTTGGCAAAACTTGTGTTGGGGGTTCTAGGGTAAGTTCCTTCTTATCATATTATCATTGTGGAAGCGCTTTTAGTTTGGTGCCACAAATATGTTTTGCTACTAATGTATGTAACATGCTTTGTGCATAGGTGTATAATAAGTTAACAAGCTACCAAATGAAGCATTAGAAATTTATTCATTGTTGGAACTTGGAATCATCTTTTATTTTTCCTCTAGGAATATCAATTGAATCAAGTTGTTGAGTGAGGACTGTCTTACCCAATCAACCCTTGGTATGCACTTTTTTCTGCGTCCTGTTAAGAACTGAGCCTCATAGGTTAAGTCTAAAATGTATCCAAGGAAACTCTTTCCCTTTAACGAGGCTTTGTAAGATGATATACTTAGATAACCAGCTGAGCTGATGCGTTGAGTATCGCCCTTTTGAGGAATATTGTACGAAGGTGTATATGTACCTTTTTGACCTCCATTTCTTTTCTTGATGTTTAGTTTTACTTTTATTTCCTCCCAACCATTTTATGGAATTTAGAGAATTCTGATGTTTCATCACGTTTTCCTTGTATATTCTTTTTTTTTTCTCCAGGGTGATTGTATCGGTGGCATGGATTGCACATATTATTATATACCTGCTAATTGATCCTCCACTTACCTCTTTTCTAAATGAAGTTTTTATCAAGCTCGATGATGTCTGGGGTATGTCAGCAGGAACTCTTGTGCATAGACATTTCTCATTGTTTTCGAGGGTTTTAATCTGATGTTCACTTCCTCTCTATCTACAGGTCTTCTAGGTACAGCTGCGTTTGCATTCTTCTGCTTTTACCTTCTGTTGGCAGTGATTGCAGGGGCCATGATGCTTGGTCTGCGATTAGTTTTTATAACAATCCATCCCATGAAGTAATACACCTTCCCTTTCAACCTTAAGATAATTTGTCACATCTTTTCATGAGCTGACAATTTTGCATTTCATTTTAACCAATTGTCAATCTAGATGGGGAGCAACTCTTATGAACTCATTTCTTTTCAACGTGGGACTCATCCTCCTTTGCTCCATCAGGTCTGTAGATTTGATCTTTTAAGTATGGACATTGGAGTTTGAAACTTCTATACTTGTGTTCTTTGAAACACTAAAATGGATAGTTTTTTGGTTTATCAGATGATATTTGGCGAGATGGTGTAGTCACATTGGAAAATATATAATTAAGAAATGTCTAGGTCTTTTATTTGTCTAGAGATCATGTAATATGATTTTCAATTTATTTTCTTGGTAAAAAAGGTGATTAACTTGTCGTCATTTGCTCTTATGTTTCTGCAGTGTGATTCAGTTCTGTGCAACAGCCTTTGGTTATTATGCTCAAGCAACTGCTGCACAGGAAATATTTGGCCACACTTTGCAATCTCTTCGCGGAATCAAATATCTCTACAAGTCAGTTACAACTATGCTTGGTACCGTAAATACTAATTATTATTATTTTTGCTTTACTGATTTGTTTGGGTTTTACTTTTCAGGTATAATGTATTTCAAATTGCGTTCGTTGTTCTAGCAGGATTGACCTTTATCTACTATGCGATCTTTGTAAGTCTGGTTTTGACATTTAAATCTTATATAAGCTTGGAAATATTAATTATGAACTCTTACAAATTGCAACTATTTTATTTAGGGCTGGAGAAAGAGAAAACCTAGTGGGAGGTTCCAACTTGCCACATAAATGGTCCTTAAGTGATCTGCAAGTGCATCAACTTGTTCTGGTTTCAGATTTGATATTTGTAAGGCCAGCATTTGTTTACATATTGTCATATCTGGAGAAGCGGGCAGTTATCAGAGTGTAAATTTGATTGCTACAGTGGAATACTTTGGGAGTGTTGGTGCTGCTGTTGCTGGTAGCTTTTTGTGTATTGTCTTAGTTAATCATTTTATTTGTACTAATTGTATTACCATACCAGGTTATATGTGCAGTGTGTTTTTTTCTTTCTCCTGATGATGTATTTGCAAACCAGAAAAAAATCTTGTACCCTAATATTTGATGATCAAAGCAGAGGAATCTTTCATTCAGATTGTGCGATACATTAATGCCAAGTCCATATTGCAAACAATATTTAACTCAAATTACTCGAGCTAAATGCATTTTTTTTTTTTTAACTTAGTTAAAAACCCAGATTACATGACACAAATAAATTTCGGTTTTCATAGAAACAGTTGGCGAATACCGAATGGTACACTAACGCTTAAATCCGCAACATCTTACCTTCTCCTCCTCGGTATAATCAGCGTTAAAGTTGAATCCGGCAGTCCAAGTACAACCCTCTGAGTTGTTACCTTTATAGATCATCCGTGCAGTGTCTTTAAATTTATCTAACCTTTCAGTGAACATCTTCTCAAGTTCCAAATCTTTGAATTTATTGTTTCCAAAATCATACACATTGGGTCTGAAAATAGAGATCCATTTCCAATACAGAGCAAGGAGTTCATCTTCAGATTTCAGAATATCTTCAGTTACCTTCAGATCTGCTTTTGAATATGTGATTCCTCTCATACCAATACCTGTTAAAGTAACTGAGCTTTCCGACATTGTTCTGGTTGACCTCTTTCCTTTCTTCACCTTGGAACAAGATTTGCTCAACACTTGCTTTGATATAGAATGTGTCTGTATATCTGAACCAAAGTTAGCTACAACTTCTCCTTAAATAATCATCAAGGAAGCTTCATGAGCCATTAGCTAGCTATTGTGAAGTTTCCGCCTCACCAGGAAAGATACTCTCGAGTATTGCTATTTAACAAATGTGAGGCTTCCGATAGTTAACTAGAAGAAAAGAGGAGAAAAAAGAAATATTGTTGCAGGCGAGCCATGTCAGATGCTTATAAAACATGCTGCAGTCAATTCACCATAGACAGCAGAAGTTTGGTATACATGAGCTTTGCAACCAAAATGACCATCAATTCTGACTTAAATGTGTCGTTAGTTAACCTTATGCTGTCGTTGAGGCGACGTACTACATCAACATTCCATACAAAGGAAAACTTTGTCCCCCTACTTACATTTCCTGTCTCTGAGCTCAATGCCCAGGAGCTTAAATTTTTTATGAAAAGGTATAGGATGTTAAGCATGCCATTCAGCTAACTACCAATAACATTAGTAAAGCACTGCAGAGGTTGGAAGGAACTTTGTATAAACTCTTACAATTTCTGTTGTAACAGGGTTTACATGTAAAATTAACATCTCTCCATGGCGACCATTATTCAAAAAGAAAATTTTGAAGGTGAAGCTCTTCACCCCTCCTCGTGTCATGGTAATTGGCTTTCAATGACTGGAGATGCACCACGGACAGGATTAAGTGTTAAATTATGTTGTATCATGGTAATTGGCTATCAACGACTGAAGCTGCCTCTTTATAAACAGGAACAAGTGTTAACTAATGGTGACTGTTTATCTGGTATTGGTTGTTCTTCTCGCTTGCTTTAGCAGGTGAATGCCGAGAGTCCAGAGGATTTTCTTCCTCACTGTTGTGGGTGGGAAGGTGTTCCGTAATTGAATTAAGGAATTCTTGGAAACCGAGGTTTTCTTCTATGGACCTGTTTACCTCTGGCTCCATATCTCGTCTTTCACAATGGTCGATGCATATAATTCTCCTCTGTTGCAGCTCATCCTTGACTATCTGAGCGAAAGAAAAGGAATTATAAAATATTAAGAAAAAAATCTAACTCTCTCACACACAAGAGAGATTATTAGAAAATTAGATACTGGCAATGCCATTATCATCATCAAACAAGTGCACGAATAGCATACATCTCCTCTACTTTTCCCACTTAAGTTCAATAAAGATGCTACTCGATTTGGTGACGCTAATTATTAGTACCAATATCCACATGCAGCCATTCAATGTCACTAACAAAGAAAATTCATGACTAAGTCGAATCTTAAGTTCCTTACGAAACTGCAGCCAATTTAAGCCGTTGTTGAAGTATTTATGTCAGAAGTAGAAATCCTACTCCTAGGATACAGAAACTGTGGGAATATTTTTTACGCAAAGCAAACCAACTAAAAAACCTCGCATTCTTTCACTCACATAACAAGTACAGGTCCTAGAAATGACTATATAACCAAATTTCATATTTTAACCTCGAAATGTAAAAGATATCCTACATGTGTACTTCATGGTTCAGTTTCTTGTAGACTCACATTACCACTCAAACAAAATGCAATATAAGCTGAAGACCAGAATGGACATGCACCACCAGGGTTTGTGATTACTTTGTTATCATCACGGACCCCAGAAGACCACTACCTTTATGTCATTATCCCCCAAAACAACTTCTTCACTGCATGTATTTCCAGACCAGGCACATGAATATGTTTCAAAATCTCAGCTAGTTAGAGAAAATCCACATCCAAGCAATCTAAATTTACCAGTTGAGATGCTAGATCTTGGGCATAAATAAAAGGAAAATAGACGTCATGAAAGTAATGTTTATAGAAAAAGAAAGGTTTACAGTAATATAGAACTAAAGTTTATGTCATCATGAATATCCAAGGATATAAACAAACAATGCTCCTATGTCTATAAGGAAGACCATTTCCACTTAGGTAGGTATCTATTTGACTAGGAATCTTCTATTACTAATCTATTAAACCATTTGGCCGTCCTCAGTGCCTTTTCAACATTCAAAGACACCCTAAACCACCTTCTTCTAACTAGTGTCATCACTGTCTTTCTACAAGTGAAGTCGTCAAACCATGTTAACTAAATTCACAATTTCAATCACTCTAGAAGCTTTTCCTGGATTCATGTATGTGTATTCATTCTACAATTTAGACGCTTAAGAGTTTATTTTAACTCTAGCTATCAATTGTCAGCGCTGACTTTCGCCCTTAAATTACATTTCATTCAATTTGCACTATCCAACTCATCTCTTTCCTAATTAGCACATACAACCTAACCAACATAAACAATTCACATGTTGGATAGAACACAATTAACCTAGTATAATGAACCAAATTTACTCACAAAAACAGATAAATGGAAATAATGTAAGCTAACCTGCATCAACCTCGAATCGAACTTTGGAATTCCGATTTGTCCAACAGTTAACGAACCGAAGAAGTTCCCAAGTAATGCAGCATCTGAAACAGGCAGACCTTGTATAAGTCCAGCAACCAATCCCCCTAGGAAACTATCCCCAGCACCAGTTGGATCAATCTGAATAGCAGGGAAAGGTGAAATTTGCAACCTATCATCCTTTGTATAAACCCTACACCCATCTTTCCCATCTGTTACAACTACACAACAATGTTTCCTTGCTTCTTCAATATCAACAAAAAGTGCTTCTTCAGCTGAAGCTTTCAAAAACCCAATTCTAGGTAGTAGATGAAAAAACCCACTTTCTTTCAAACTAACAAGTTTTACAGTCCCATCAATTGAATCAAAAACCCTAACCAAAGCTTGAATATCAACAAACACAACATCACAAATATCAATCATATGTTGTAATGTTTCAGGCAAAATTTCACCACCAACACCTACTGCTAAACCAAAATCAAACCTTGATGATGAATTTGGAAGATCAGATACTGAGATTGGATCACATGCATGAACTCTTCTAAGGGTTCTTTCTTGATTCCCATCTGATGAAAAATATGCATGAAAAAGTGTTGTCATTGATGATGAAGATGAAATAGGTTTATGAGTAACTGAGTTATAATAAGCAAACTCAAAACCCACTTTTGAAATGTAATCAGAATCGATTGAGAGATTATCAAATACATTTGATATGAATGAAGATGCACCCCCAAGACTTTCACCAATAATTTTATCATCTTGAATTAATACATCATGACAATAATTTCCTACTACTAATACTTGAGCAACTTTCCCATTCCCCAGCTCTGATTCAATTTTCCCTACTTCTTGAACCATGGCTGGGATTGAAAATCGAAAATCAATTTGGGTTTTTTCCTTGGTGATCTTCGATTGCTTCAATTCTGATTTGATCTGCTCTATTCTCTGGATAAATTTGTGATTTTTTTTTCTTGTTTTTTGATTTCAGAATTTAGGGTTTGGGAATCAGGAGATGTGGAAAAGGTTGGTATTGGGTTTGTTTTTTTTCTGGTGGATTTTTATCTTTACGCGCGGCAACAAATTGAGTTTTTCTTCTTTCTATATGCTGACACTCGCTCAGATAGATGCGTGATGAGAGCGATGCTTGAGAGAGAGAATGGGATGGTTGGTGGGGTAGAAAATTGAAAAAAATGGGAATTTGTCTTAGGAGTACTATCTGATTCTTGTTGGAAATTGGGAGGAATCTGATCTTTTGGAAGAGATGGTTTAAATTGCTTTGAGGTGCGAACCTTAGAAAGTGATGGCTGATTTGATGCTCATTTCTTATTTGTATACACAAATCTCATTGTTTTTCCGCTTCTTTATATGATGCATGTTACAAGGCCAAGTACTATGTTTTTTTTTGTTTGAAAGTACTATGGTTTGACATATTGCTTTGCTATAGTTTAAATGTAGCCAAACGAAAATAAAATTAAGTTGTACCTTGCTGTGGAAAAAGGGACTAGACGGAAATTAAGTTTCCAATTTTCCATTCATATTGTAAAGTTTTTCGTGTATATATATGCTGTTTTTTTATATCCGATATTTCAGATAAATAGAAAAATTTGCAGAATTCCTAAAATTTAGGTGTTATTTATAAAAACTAAGTTTCGTCTAAAATCATCAGTTTCCGTAAAGTGTTTTTGTAAGAGCTTTCGTGACCTATTGCTTAGCTTAAACGAGGAACAGATCTGTTCCACTCGCTAGTTAAGCTAAGCGAATTCGCAACATTAAAGCCAAGTGTTGTCTTTCGCTATAATTAAGCTAAAGCTAAGCGAAACATGTTATTATAGTGCTTGGCCTAAGGGGACCATGTTATGCTATCCATATGATCATACTTTCCAACCTAGTTGATAAAAGTGGTGGACGTCTATGGCGCCCAAGGCGCACGATTCGTCAACATGTGCCTCACCTCGTCAACATGTACCCAAGGCATGCAATGACTTCATTTTTAGTAATATGTTGTCAAAGGTGAGCAAGGTTCCTTCCAAGGTGCACGTTGCGTAGTGCGGGCATCTATTCTCGCCTTGCGCCTCGCACAACATAGAATTGCCGGTTATTATGTAGTAATTCAAGTTACCCCGTAGCCATTATTCTAGGTTTTCTGTTTAGATAATTTATTTATTTGTTATTGGTATTATTGTTAATATAAGATAAAATAAAACAACTATCCAAAATTACCAATCAAAAGAGTTACAATATTGTTAGTATAGTTATCTAATATAAAATGATTCAATCTAACATTGGATCTATCTACTAAAATATTAATTAAGTTCAATATAAAAAGGAGAATTATTACTTCAATCGACTAACGAATCGAAGATTTAGTTGTTTTAGCCAGAAAGTCAGCTTCTTTATTAGCTTGTGTAGGAATAAAATTAAAACCCGAAAAGTTATTATAATTTAAAACTGTTTTTTGTTGTAGGGAGTCGGCTTCTTTATTAGCTTATGTAGGAATAAAAAACCGAAAAGTTATTACAATTTAAAAATGATTTTTGTTGTTTTATTGAGCATGGATTCACATTGCCATAGAATTTCACTAATGATGTCGTTGAGATAACTGATTACTCTTTTACAACCCCCATTCGATGTTGAAGTTTTTATGCTCCTTGTCCTTAGCTTATTTCACAGCTTTTCAAGCAGCTATTTCTTTTGCCTCTTCTACCGAGGTTGAGATACCTGGTCCAGCCAGAGCTCCCTCGAAAGACCCTATATGATTACGAAAAAGGAGCACAAAACCAACATTAGTTTCAGGATTTTTTTAGGAGGCGTCAATGTTTATTTCTAGCTCATTTTCTGTTGGTTGGATCCAACATGGTCTAGTAGTAGTTAAGATAATTGATATCATGCTATTATTATTATTAGAGTCTAAGATTGAGTTTCATGCCCAGGGTTCCAGTATTGAATATGTCTTTATATCGCAGGAGAGGATTTCCAATCCTATTGCACCTTTGTTTCTAAATGAATCGGCACTTAGTAACTACAAATTAAATTGAAATGTTATGTATTTTATTCTTACTCCAAAAGTTATACTAGTGTTTGAATGTAGCATTAACATGTACATTTGGCAGTGACGGACAAGGATAGTTCCATCCAATGCCCCAGAATACACATATCTAAAGGAAGTTATGCATATGAATCTCGAAAGTTTAAAGTTTGCTGATAAAGCCTCGTTTAATTATTTCGATACAGCACGCGTAATCTTTCGATGATGTTTAGATTCCAAAGTTTTTTTCCAGAAAGTTGTAGAATGGTCTGGACTAGCTAACTCGTTCATAAGTCATTTGATTCATCATTCATTGATTTGACAGAGTAGTTTCCATCCCTAATTAAAAATCACCTAATTTTATCTTTATTTAGTAAGCCTTTATTGTTAAGAAATAGATTAATGTTCGGAATTTCAAAAAACTACTTGAGAGAGAATATAAGAATGAAGCAAGGTTGAATTCCACTTATGGTTGCAGTCAAGTGTTAGATTTGAATTAATGGGCAAGCCCATTTGAGACCAAGATATTTTAAGACTACGGATCCATTTATAGTGTTAGATTATACTGATATGATATCTCCTACTTCACAAATACTATGTCGTATAATCAAAAGAAGACCTTATTGATACACTTCCACATCCGACAACTTGTGGTGAAAATCTTAACATTTAAAGTTGTAGTTTTATATATGTTGAAAAGGAGAGGGTACCAAGTACATCGCCAATTTTTTCGTTCGACAACATGTATGGACAAAACCTAATAACATTGCAAATAGATCTAGTCAAAGATCCTTAAATAATATGTATGTAGAGATTTCCCTTATCTCTTCCACAATGAATATATCTAGACAACAAAGTCTGTCAACCTGATTGAGTAGAAGAGTAATTAAAAGATCTCACAAATCAATGTCCAGGATCAATCTAGTCGTATCCAAATCAAGAGGATCCGAGTTTTGCCAAGTATGAAACATGTTATCTATCTTTCAAGGCACGAATTCTTCAAGAATAAGTCTCGTAATTGTTAATAGGGACTTAAACTACCTAGATTGAATATGTACTACTTGTGTTAGTTCTATTATAAAGTTATAACAATGTAATGCGAAAAAAGAAAAACACAAGACAACAAAAGTTTTGTTAACGAGGAAAATAACACTTGCAGAAAAAACCCGGGACCTCGTCCAGCTTTGAACGCCAAACTGTATTAAGCCGTTATAAACAATATCCTACTATCATACTTCGGACTGGAATGTAGTTGAGGACGAATTAACCCTCCAAGCAATTCAACTACAGTCGTTCTCCTCACATCTCTTGAACCTCACAAGGCTCTACGCAATTGATTCCCTTAGCTGACGTCCTTTACAGCCTATGAGTTGCTTCAACCTAAGTGAAGATTTTTTAAACCAATCCGCCTCTAACATATAAGATTATTTGTTTTTCCTTAAGATCGTTTAGATCAAGGCTTGAAAATGTTTTTACAATAGACAAAGCTAGCAAACCTCACGAATCCATAACGTTTACACTCAGTTAGTTGAGAAGCCTGGATTACTATCCACCTCTCAAGAACAATCTTAAACCGATCAACAAAGAAGATCTTTAGATATCTATCTTGAGGAATCACAAAGTCTGAGACGAATAGAACTTTGCGATTTCTATATATCTTGTTCCTGACTGGAGATTGAGGAAAACCTCGACGATCAAAAAGAACAACATCAGAATACACGAACTATCAATGTAAAGATAGTAGGACCTGGCTTCACGAATCCCCAAGTTTAGTCTTTAAGTCATAAACCTAATTATGTTTCTCAGAGGAAACCTAGGTTAATAGAGGACGACTCTAGCAAGCAACTAGGATACAGAAGTTTCAGGGATTGAAATTCCCAATTGTTTGAGTCTGTCTATTTATATACTTTCAAGACTATAGGTAGATTTGAATTCAAGCTAAGATAACTTGAGATTCAATCAAACACTTTCTCAGTTTAAATGAAATTCTTATTTGGAATTCATGTAAGCATGTGAGAAGTATGTTTTGAAATTACATAAAAGAATATACACTATGGTTCAGGGTACTGGGACCGTGTACAATGATAGTTCATGGAAAATATGCCATATGAACGTATAAGCATAATAGTGTTCAATGACACTTAAAACTTAAACCATGATTCACAAATACAAAGTGATTTAGTGATCAAAGATGTCTTAGAAGTGTTCATGAGAGTTATAGCAATGCCGAACGTATTTGTGAAAATAGTTTATGAGAATATGCTTAATGCGTACTAGGTAGGTATGTGTAGGGATACGCATACTCATAGACCATTTTGCGAATTCAGGAAGCTAGGGTGTTAGAGCATTGCTCGATTGAACCCACCAAGCGTTGGTATGTCAAGATTGGTTGTCATATTTTAGTATCAAAACTTAATTAGAGTCACTTGATTAAGACTACTTGATTCAACTTGGTTTAGGTTAGACTAGGAATGTTGATACATACAAGTGTTACTCCAAAGACCCAAAGAATGCGAAGATGTATTGACTACAACAAAGACATCATCCTTCCGTTTGAGGTTAGTAATACTAACTTGACTTGCTTCCATTCCTATCGTTACTTTCAAGTCGTTTAAGATTGAAAACATAACATGCGAGGTTATATGTGATACTCTAGTAATAGACTTGGTCATATTATTATGATCAAAAAGTCAAGGAAGTATATATCATTTGTTGAATGCTTTGATATGGTATATTGAACTACGAAGTATAACGTTTATCTTTTGAACTTCGTAAATACGATATCGACATAATCTATGTAACTTGTTACTTGATTGTGTATTGAATATAGGTTTGATTTCATCCTAGGAAACTATGTTTTATTACATTGGTTTAAGGAAGTAGATATACGAACTCGTTTCGTAATCGAAAAAGAAATCAATAGGTGTTTTGGTCCGGTTTTCTTTGAAGATCTATTGGATGACCAATTCGTACCTAAGGAGGGAATTAAGGTAGAACCGATCTTAACTTATGGTGAGAGTCAAGGTAAAACCGATCCATACCTATCTCGAGATACATGGTAGAACCGATCCTAGCTTTTGTTGGGAGTCAAGGTAGAACCGATCCCTACCTATATTGGGAGTTATGGTAGAACCGATTCTAGCTTTTGTTGGGAGTCCTGGTAGAACCGATCCCTACCTATATTATGAGTTATGGTAGAACCGATCCTAGCCTATGTTAGGAGTCATGGTAGAACCGGTCCCAAGAGCAAAACTGATTTCCGATATTCACATATACTTTAGGGTTTGTGTGAGTTTGAAATTAGGGTTTGCTACATAGGAAAGTTCTAAATGTCGACATAATTTGAACATGTGCATAATTTTTATTATATATTGTTCAGAGATATTCCTTGATACTCAAGGTGATCCCAAACCGAAATATTGGAGAATATTTTAACTAAGATTTTCGAATTATATTTTTTGATTTTCCAACAGTTAAAACATATCTCTATAAAAGTTCTATTAGTCACGTAAAAACCGAAATTAGGAAATATTATTTGGAAATATAAAAACTGAAATTGGGTACTTCATTGCATATCTTGAGAATCTTTTCGGTTTTGGAGGATTGAAGGGATCTTCAGAACTGTTTTTAGGTCTGAAAAAAACTTGTGATCATCCATTGTTAATTAACAGACTCCTTTCTATGTGTGATCGATCATAAGTGGGATCAAGTTTTATGTGCAGGTACAATTAAAGATTTGAAGCAAAAAGATTTTTCTAATTGGTTTCGCATCTTGTGATATTTTTGCACACACCTTGATTAGCTGGGATCCGACTAATATCTTATTTATCTTTGGTAAATCTGATTAAGTAGTCATATAAATTGACAACTATCATTTGGTGGTACTTTTCAGTATCCGAATCTGATAGCTTGTGAATATAGATCTAATTTTTTCAGATCTTGATTTATCTAAACCCGACAAAGGAGTTTACTTGTTAAACAGAAGAGCCTTTGTCAAAACTCAGCAAATCTTTTATTCAAAGATTAATAAAGTGAATACCAAACAACTTTTTTCCTTTATTATTTTGAAGACGATTAAAAGAAGTAGGGTGCTGAAGACTTTATATCGGTAAAGCAACTCAAAATAGTGATTTTTGTCTTAGGATTCATGTGTGTTGGCCAGACGGTTGTAGGCGCAGGAACGCTAAAGGAACTAAGTAACTAGAGGTAGATTACTTGGTCTCAACTATACGAAGTTGGCTTTGTTCTTTATATAATGGCTTAATTCTGAGAGTATTCAAAACTGGACTAGGTCCTGGGATTTTTCTGCATTTTCGGTTTCTTCATTTACAAAATATTTCTTTGTGATTTAGTTTTACTTTTCGCAATTATAATTGTTTTATTATAATTAAAAGTAAATACACTTGTGCATTAATCCAAGACACTTGATATTGATCCTATAGTATCGGTCTTGTACCGTAACTATTATCAAGGGATTACCTTGTTGTTGTATTATCTCG
The DNA here is from genome assembly GCA_023531105.1 of Papaver atlanticum. NCBI lineage: Eukaryota > Viridiplantae > Streptophyta > Magnoliopsida > Ranunculales > Papaveraceae > Papaver > Papaver atlanticum. The sequence continues at coordinate 2,679,953 of JAJJMB010017633.1, read as the reverse complement.
ACTTTGTCCATAGACGATCACACAAGGTATCAAACTTATAGGTTGATATCGAAAAGATTGTGGTGTACTTGGGTACCCTCGTCATTTCATAGGGGACGCGTACTGGATCTGCATACCCTAAGTTATTCACGAACTCAGGCCCTTGTGGTACGCGTACTAGGCATGCTTACCTCCATCCTTTATACAAATTCGGAACCTTAGGGTACGCGTACTGGGTATGCGTACCTACCTATATTCCGGAACTTAGTTGACTAGGGTACGCGTAATGGGTATGAGTACCTACCATGTGTCCGAAATCTCAGTTGTTCTGAAAACTCCCTTTCAATGGTTTGAAACATTCCCAGTCGCTATATATATGAAATATCATTGCTTGGGCATTTTACAAATGATCAACTTGAAACAAAAATACTTCTTGAACAATAAATTGTTCTTAACTAAGATTGCTAAGGATCTATGAACATCCATTGCTTGAATCATATTTCGATATATTTAAAAAGACAAGCTTGACTTGAAATTTCTTCTTTGTAATATTAAATCTACTAAAAATCATATGACATCGTCTCATACAGATAGAATCATAATGTCGTGACTAAATAGGATGGTTCAGTCTTTACATACCTCTTTGTCGAGGAAGTTCTCCAAATGTGTTTGTTTGATCTTCAATGTTCAATCTTCGACGGTTATTCAGTAGTGTCTGATACTCAACTACCATACTCTAATCTTAGTCCAAGACTTGACTTTAGTAGACTAGAAATCAAGATATTGTTTTTTTGCATCTAACATTGACAACAAGCTTTAGATATAAAAACTTGTGAGTTCTACCTAGCAGTGCTCTAACATATGTATTTTTTCTTAAAAAGAGAAGCCCAAAAAAGATTCGGGTTTATAACCAATGGTCATGTAGGTTTGGCCATGCAGGTTTGGCAAGCACTGCTATATTTTTTTTTTAATTTTTTATGAAAAGGTTAGTAATATATTAATTAAACAATGTAATACAATAAGTTTACAATTTCATTTTATATCAAAAATATTAGAAGTAATGCTTGCTTTTTGAACTCGTTGGTGTATATGCATAAACCTGTGTTGAATTTTACTGATCCTCGCTTCTTTTACAACCGAGTCCGCTGCTGCATTGTGATCTCTGCTTATATATCTAACTTGAGCTTGAGGAAGATTTCCTAAAGTAGTAATAGTTTTTCTTCAATAGTATTCTCTGCTAACCAAGAAGTTTCCTTGTCTTTGTTGATAATAGAATCCGCTAGAGTTTTACAGTCTATTACAATAGATACGCTATACAATAAATTTTCTTCTAATCATTTTATCGCATTTAAGAGAGCTTTCTCTTCTGTATAGAGTGCTGAAGATGCTCATTCCAAACCCACAGTAATGTGCATGAAAGCTTCTTGGTCTACTGAGTATAGAATGTAAGCATATCCCATTGATAAATTCTCTTTTTTATATGAAGCATATATGAATATCATCAAATCCATCTTTATATTGGACCAAGAAGGTTTAATACTCTTCACTTTCTGGACACAATGTGTTGTTATTTTGTCCTTGATATTCGAAGAGATAGTAAATTTCTTAATTTGTTCGACTAAAGCTGTTGGATTTGGGATGATATTTCCAAAAACTACTTCGCATCTATATTTCCAAATGAACCGTAAGATTGTTGCAATTTTTTCACTAAATTGCGAAAAAATTGCATTTGTAATCCATTTTTCTATTCAAGAGGTGATCGAATTCGTTGGGATCTGGGAGTTTACTGCGTCTAAAGAACAACCAAACCATACGTATCTAGAGAAAGGACAACTTCTGAATAAATGATGTTCTGTTTCCGTAGCCTGCAAGTTGCACATTGGGCACTCTGGCGATATCTTCGGGTTATGAGTTGCTAGTCTACTTGTCGTAGAAAGAACCTTCTGATATAGTTTCCAAAAAAATAGTTTAATTCTTGGAATTACTTGCATTTTCCAAAGCTTTTTCCAAGGGAAATCACTGTTATTCTCATTTTCCCGATTTTGGTTAATTATGAACTTGTATATGTTTTTCGCCGAAAAAGCTCCTGATTGATGATGTTTTCATCTAATTTTATCTGCTTCTCCTTTATTTGGTGAAATAGTTAGAATTTTTTCTTTTATTTTTGGAGAAAAAAAATCCTATAATTTCTCATCATCCCAAACTCCTTCAGAATTTATAAGTTTTTGGACTTTTTTCGGTAACGGATCTTCTTTATTGCTCGGCCTTTGGAGTTTATATGAATTGAGGATCCAATTGTCTTCCCATATCTCTGTGTTAGCTCCATTTTTCACTTTCCAAACAAAATATCCTTAATAATACTTAGGCCTTTTTATATACTTGTCCAAATACTGGAAAGTTCATAGTTTCTTGTAGATTCCATGGGATTAGAGTTTTGGAAATATTTTGCTCCGAGTTGTTTCACCCGTAATTGATATTTTCTATCATTAGCCCACTTTCCAACTTCGTTAAGAGAGTTATATTGAATTTATGAGGATTTTTGATACCTAGACCCCCGTGCGATTTTGTCTTGCACATGCTAATCCACGCTTTTATATAACCTCCTTTTCTTTTTGTCTCATCTTTATTCCATCGAAAATGTTTTTGTATTCTATCTAATGGATCTAGAGTTTCTTTAGGAAGAGCTAGAACTTGCATTTGGTAAGTCGGATAAGCTTGGAAGATGGATTGAATTAGGATTGTCCTACCTGCTTGAGATACAAGTTTTGTTTTCCAACCTTGCAAAAGTCGCATAGTATCTATGGAAAAGGGGTTCAAAGTTTTCCTTCCCGTTTCCATCAAAGAAAAGAGATGTGCCAAGATATCTATTTTTATTTGTCATCAAGGGAACTTTTAGGATCTTCGCTATTATTTTTCCATGTCTTGGATGAATCTTAGGGCTAAAATAGATCCCAGATTTTCGGAGGTTTGACATTTGTCCCGTGATTTCTCCGAAAGTAGATAAAATATCCAGTAAACTTTTTGCTTCTCCCAGGTCTGCTTTAGTGAACAAGAAGCAATCATCTGCGAAGAATAGGTGTGATATTTTTGGGGCATGTTTATTTATTTTAATCCGTGAGATTTTTTTATCATTTGTTGCTTTTTCAAGGAGTCTTGATAAGATCTCCATGCAGATAAGAAATAGGTAAGGGGATAAGGGATCACCTTATCTAATCCATCTAGAAGTGGAAAAAAATAGGCCCGGGGATCCATTAAGAAGAACGGAGAAACATGTGGTGGAAATGCATTATAAAATGAGGTTAACCCAGGCATCACAAAAGCCTAAAGAAGATAAGGCTTTCTTGATAAACGATCACTCCACCCTATCAAAAGCTTTAGAAAGATCTATCTTTAAAGATAAAAAACCTTTTTTAACTTTGGAAGTTTTCATCGAGTGTAGGAGTTCATCGGCGATCATTATGTTGTCCGTGATTTGGTTCCCCGGAAGAAAAGCTGATTGATTGGGAGAGATAATTCTATTTAAAATAGGTTTTAGCCTGTTGACTAGGATTTTAGAAATAGTTTTATAGATGGTGTTGCTTAGACCGATTGGTCTAAAATCCTTTGGAGTTTGTGGAGTAGAAGTTTTTGGAATAAGAGTAATATACGAGTGATTAAACTCTTGCACCATTTCCCCTGTCCTACAAAATTATTGAATAGAATGAATTATATCCGGACCCATGATTTCCCAGTTTTACTTGAAGAAACTTGGTTCGAATCCGTCTGGGCTTGGAGCCCCCAAGGGTTCATATTGGAAAGTGTGGACCAAATTTCTTCTTTTGATGGGATTTGAATTAGAGACCGAAAGCAGAAAACAGTAAAGCCAATAAACAAGCCAAAACAGAATTTAGAGCTCATAGGCTCTGATGGTTTTTGTACATGGATGCAACTGAGATTCAGGTTTGCTGCTTTCATTGTGGTTTGGATTTAACTGGAATTTTCTTCAATATTATCACCCTGTTGATTTTCACTTGGACTAGCAACAGTGTTAGAGGAGGATTCACCTTTAAACCATTGATGAGGAAATTCCTTGAAAGATCTTTTCGGCTTAATAACCTCAATCTCTCTTGTTTCTGCCTAACTACCAATACTCAGTGATAAGTTCAAATCTAAATCAGCCATTCCTGGTTTCTTAGGGGTTGGTAGTGGATTATCCCAGTGGAAATAGTTCTGCATCAATGTCCAGTTTCTTAAGTATGCAATATTGTTCAAGTTGGTATTTTGCTGAGATGTTGAAGCTTCACCCCACATCCATTTACAAAGTTGAAAGGGTTACCAGGTCTGTCTCTTTTTGGCATTATCTTCCACATATAAGTATCCTTTTGTATGTTAATACCCATATATCATATCTTTCAGGGTCATTAAATAATGAAGCAGAAGTATTTTCAACAGAAACATTATGAGGTTGATGCAAGTAATCAGTAGGACTATCATTTTCCTTATCAAGCCGATTTAGATAGTTATTGCATGTTACCTCAGAGGAAGCTTGTTCAGATGAGGAGCTAGAAAGACTGTCTTCTGAAAGCTCCATGCCATCCTGCACCATCATTGGTTGCATCAGTTCTTGCTGGTTGACAACTTCCTGCTGCATGGCAACTAGAACTGCATCTGCTTGAGCTTGTTGAACTTCAGCTTGGTGTTGTGCCATGTGAAAGTGCATGTAGTCTTGTGTCTTATGACCAATCAAATCACAAAAGTCATAAAAGTTAAAAGGGAAAATTGTGAAATTCAAAGAAGAAAATATTAACATAACTCATGTCATTTTTTGCTTTGACACTAAACTTAATCCTTTGTCTGAGTCGTATGCTTTCTCTAGCTGTGATTGAAAGCCTTCCATTAGCATGTCTCACTGGATATGAGAATGATAGTATCTCTCCCATGCAAGCTAGATATCTTCTAAGATTACCACTTGTGACTTTTGCTAGTGTTACATTTTTTACAGTTATAAAGAACATCTCCTATGTAGGGAACCAAGTCCTCAAATTATCAGAAGCTTCCCATTTTTTGATGCTGAAAAGATCTCTAAATACTCTTCTAGTAGCTAAGTTTAAAACTCAGGGCATCTCATAATCATGTTGGAACCTTATAATTAATATAGATCCGCTCACTAGCTTTCCTAACTGAAATTTCCCCATGAATCTCCCACTGATATTACAAAGCATTTTTCACATCTCAGCAGTTTCTTTCTACTGGTTCAACAAAAATTTCTATCAGACATCTTGTCCATAACAGATGTGTGTTTTGATATCTAGTTGGAATAACTTCATTAAGGTTGAACTTCCTCCCATTACTCAGAGTTAGGGATTGTTGTAATTGAGAAGTTAACTGTGAAACATCATAATACCAAACTGCAAACATGGTGATACACAAACAAATAGCAGAGTAGCTACAAGGTATTGAAAGAAACTAGGTATTGAATTTTGCTAGATTAGTTTATTAGCATCTTTAATACCTAAACCTCCTTGAAGAACTGGTTTGCGTAAAAAATCAAGATTTAAGATAGAGTCCTTTAGCATTAGAATCTTCCTCCACTAAAAATCTCTCTGAATAGCCTTTATATTGTTGGTTTTTCTTATGTATTAGAAAACAATCCATTTAGTAAATAGGGAGACTTGTCCGAAGTGATTTATTCCAGATCATTTTGCTAGCTTATGAAACGATTTAATTTTTTCCAACCCTGAATTTTACTCTCCATTTTTTAAACAATAGTATCAAAAGTTTTTACTTTTGCCACAAACAGGGGTGCTCTTACGTGGGGATCGTTTAAGTTGTTTTTTTTTTAAATCCTAGTCATCATTTTATATGCTTATGATGAACATGTTTTTGGAAGAACATACATGATTTATCGATGTTTATTAGTTTCCCAGAAGTTTCGCAAAAAAAAAAAAAAAAAAAAACTCTATTGTGTTTAATGTTAAGGTTCTTGCATTCCCTAGGATCACCTAGGGGTTAAAAGGCTTATTGCACATGCTGGGTGTATTTGTGATTTAGGCTTTGAAATAGGTAGTTTGCTAAAGTTTTACAACTCCCAGTCAGTTGCAGATTTTTATTAAATCTATATTCTAGTGCCCAAAATATTACAAAAATAGATATAAGCTAACATAAAATGAATATATATTTATATACTAACGTAATAATTAATGAATACAAATCTAAAGAGAGTGTACAAAACTTATACAGATTACTCGACGTGTACGGTAGAGATTAGTTACTAAAGGAACGACTGACAACTTGGTGATTTTTAAATGGGTATATAAGGTATCTTCTTTCTTTGTGGGAAGATTAGGTCGAACGATGAGAACATAGAAAAGGGGGAAATTTGGGAGAGATTGTGGAGGCGGGTTTTGGTTTTCCAAACCCTAGTAACACAAAAACCAAAATTATGGTTTAATCATCCATTACCACTTTCTCGATTTTCTCTGCAGGATCAAGTGATTTTATTTCTCTTTTTCTTTTACAAGGTTTTCTATGTAATCGAATTATTGTAGAGTTTTCTTAGTAGAAAAGTCATATTATGGTTCCACCAGTCATTTTCAATATGGCTAAGAACACAATAAAACGTAGTAAAAATAAGTTATGGCAAACTCGCTTCAAGACGATTTTGCTAGCTTTTGAAAGGATTTTAATTTTCAAACCTTGAATTTGATTCTCCATTTTTTAGCAATAGTATCAAAAAAATTCGGTTTTGATTTGTCCACAAACATGAATACTCCTAAGCATGAATCTTTTAGGTTGTTTTATTGTTAAAAGCCAAATCATCGTTTTATATGCTGACGATGAACATATTTGTTGACCAGAAGTTTGGCAGAATTTTTTTTGTTGTGTTTCAAAGGTTATTGCATTGCCTACGATCACCTAGGATTAAAAGTATTGTTACACAGACTGAGCGTAACCGTGATTCCTACATGAGTTAGGCTTGAAAATAGGTAGCTTGCTTAAGTTTTTACTGCTCTCAATCAGTGTACTGTATAAATAAACTGCGTTACATAAATAAATTTAAGCTTTATCCACTTTTAAGGGTAGGAATGCAGATTTCATTGAATCTAATATAGTACTTGTACTAAACATAAAAATATAAACTAACATAACAATGAATATAAATTTATAACTAACATAAAAATTAATCAATACAAAAGGGAGGGTAAAAACTTATATGCTAGTTGTTGTTTTTTAATTAGATATAAAACTAAATACTAAAATAGAGATTCATAAAACTAAAAACACTGATCCAGTTCAACATTCAATATTCCGTCTGATTCATAAAATTAAAAGCAAGAGAAAAGAGTTGAAATCAAACATATAGAGATTCCGAATGAGTTATTACAAATATTGAGTGCTAAGCAAAAGCATCTTAACCGATTGACCATCTCATTGACTCAGAAAACTAAAAGCGAGAAAAAAAGAGTTGAAATCAAAAAAATCCATATCAACCATAAATCTTGAAATTAACCACTTATACATCAATCTACTTTTTCTTAAAAGGTAGACGTAGGATGATACTTGAGATCAAAGTATCGAAGTCATCGGTTTTCACCATTTTCTTGCAAATCCTATTGACACATATGCTAGGGTTTTTGCTTGCAAGATTTAAATTGGGTATATATGTAAGCATGCTAGTTGATACACAAAGTATACATTTATTTATGGCCACAATATTTATTATTTGATAAATCATCACAAGATTCAATAGTTTTTACAATATTTCGGACACATAAAGAAGAAGATAAACTTTGAGTATGATGATCAATCACTGCATTAAGATCTTGAAATCGGTATATTTTGTCATCGGTTGTATTATCCAGCATTCCTCATATAAAAATCTTCGTCCAAATCTCAAGTAATAAAATACAAAAACGAGGCGTATTCAAAATGGCAGTGAGGACTCTTCTTATTAATCTCATATGGAGCAATTGTATACGCGTGTTTGAAATGCATGACTTTCTTGGATAAATAAAGACCGACCAATTGGCTTGTTTTTGGACATACTTAATAAATAACACATCTCTCCCTCACCTTGTTATGTCTTTCTATATTTTCTAATTTTATTGCATAAGCTTTTACATATAAATAGGTTGACCAGAGAAAAGTACCCACAAATTCCTGAAATGGTAAGCTTAGTTTATGATTTAACTAGTTACCCGGACAAAGAAAACCCCGAAAATAGTGAATTAAACTTGTTTTTTCTCCGATTTTCATTGGATTTTTTTTTTTTTAATATCTTATATTTTACTTGATATCTATGATGTGCTTGTTGCATTTCCTGCATGAATTGTTGATTTGAGAATTTACATTCCATGAATATAATGCTAATTTTTCAAGCCGAAATTTTTTTCATCTGTTGAATGGTTAATTGAGTACAAACCTTAGTTTGAAGGAGATAATATCATTGAGTTGGGGAGGAATGTTCCATGAATTCAGATGTTTTATGAGTGCCCGTATTAACATTATCCACATTTATTTATTTTTTGCATTATTGAAAATCTAGAACTTCGTATCGACTGATCCTGTATTCTAATTCTAGACTAGGGGTCATGATAAATTTGATTAGATAATCCATATGTTCCACGGTGAAGTCCATATAATGAATCTTCTTTCATACATTTCATTATATTGGCACCGGAGCTCTTGCAATTTCTTGAGAAAATATTTGGAGTACACATTACGACTTCAGATTTCGATAACGAGGAAGTTGAAGAGAATATAAATCATAATTGTTGGATTAGTTGAGCAGACCATGCCCTACAACACATATCACTTGAGTTTCCATAATGCGAATTATTTTCCTAAACTTTTCAGTGTTTTAAATAATAAATACTAATAACATTGTGATATTACGATGGGTTAAGTTTAATCTTTATTGAGTTATTGGTTAATAGTCTATGAATGAAACTAGAGAGTATCTTCTGAATCTATCAACATTTTTTTTACCATATGACCAGAGAAAATGTGTTTGTGAATTCCAATTTTGTGCGCTTAATTAGCATTTTTTTGGGTTTATTAATTTGAGCTCAAGATTTGAGCCATTTAAAAAAAAACAACAACTTGGGAACGAACGCTTTCTGCTTCAAGTAGAGTCAGAGTTTCTTCCTCTTCAAGGATGGAGGCATAGAAGGTCCCAGATGAAGCTTGGATAGTTGTGCCTAACCAAGATTTTGGGCATCTTGGGCTTCCATTGCTCCAGCCTAGCTCTGTCTTCTTTAATCTTTCTAAGTTTGTTCTTGTGAGCTAAGTTCCTCTAACGAATCAAAACTAAAACCATTTGGATGCTTACAATTACCATCATCACATTCGATTTTTTTTTTGCAGTATCTTTCTTATTCCGACCCATGATTGATTTTTTTGAAAATGAAAACGAGACCTGATATTGTTACTGCAGTCGGTTGTTGTTGAAATTTCGGGGGGGGGGGGGGGGTACAAATAACAATGATAAATAAATATCTTACAAAATGAGAATTCGATACTCTTGTTTATACTCGTTGCGTATATAATTTTAAAGGCTTTCCCAATATATAAAGTTTACTGAAATCCGATATATAGTTTGAAAGTTGTGATTATTTTAAGTTTTCGTCTTAAATATTATAAAAATGACTGTTTTTTTAAAATACGGGGAAATTAATCCAATGCCTGATTTTTAAGAAAATCCAACGAATGTGGTCAATTGTTCATACGAAAAAAACTTAATTATCCATCCAGCGGTCGAATTTTAAGCTTGGAAAATCTAATAGACATGTTTCATAGATGAATTTTGAGCTTTGATTTGTATTGTTGGCATTAAAAATGGGGGGGGGGGGGGGGGGGGGGGGGCAGATTTAAAACTTGACGAGGGAAAAATATATTGACAGGAAAATTTGAAAAAAATAAAAAACTTAATTTCTATGGACAGATTCAGTTGAAAGATATTTATATGTCTTAAAAACACAAAATATAAAGCACACATGTGAGTCACACGTGAATCATAATTACTACCCCAAGGCTCTAGCTCATGAATTTTTAGTCCCTTCAACTGTCATCTCTTTTATAGCATCAAGCATGTTCAATAAGATGACTACTCAAAGGATAAAATAAGAACATTACTAAATAAGCATTCATGTTAACTCATATTCTATGTTTAGAAGAGGAACCGACACCAAAACAACTTCTCCATCGACCCCCACATAGTAAGTATTCTCCAGTTTCAAATATTTGGGATTGTTCTTTTGTTGTTGTATACCTATCCTACAAACATGTTCAAAAACTTGAAATCAAATCATTTTAAGAAGCTCGTTATAGAATAAGTATGAATTTCTTTCAGATCTTGTGCAACTTTGCAGGACCAACACAAATGGTAATCTTTTAACTTGTACACACGTTAAGGTACTGCAACACTAACACAACTCTAATATTTCTTTATCACGCACTTGCAAGGCTATACCATGGTAACATATTATTCAACTAAAAGACATTTTTGGTTAGATCATGATTCGTGATAAGTAACGAAACAAACCCTAAGATAAAAAGGTAACCTGAATGGGAAAGGAAAACTTCCAGAATGGAGTCACAAAGGTGGCAAAGAAATAAAATACATATATATTAATGATATCACTCGTAATAACCATAAACATATTGCAACCTTATCCTATAGACAATTTTTTTTAAGCTTACAAAAAAACATTTTCGTTTACAAAACTGGTAAAATAAAGTTTTTTTCCCCTTTATATTATGTTTTTCAAAGTAAATGTTAGAACTCTAATTCATCTAATAATACTTCATTTCTAATTCAAATACATAAGCAGTAATACTCACTTTCCAATCCACCAACAAGTTTTACACTTCAAACGTAGTCCAAAAAGAATTATTGTCTCTTTCTCTCGAGATGTAGCTCCATGTGGAAAGACCATACGCCCTCATTGTTTAAAGCTAAACATGAGAGCGATATATGAAGAAAAAAAAATCTCAATCTTGAACATTATTTCTTATATTTGCTTGTAATACTATTGAGACCATGTATGTGGGAAAATTATATAGCGTAGGCAGTTTAGTGAAATGAGTTGGTTGGTTTTTGGTAGTTTAGACCATCTACTGAGAGATGATTGCAACCTGATGAGGTGGTTGTAGTTCATCTGCTGGTTGTTCATATAACTTAGTGAGGTATGATTACAACCCCTTCGAGGTGGCTAATATCATCTGATGAAAAATGAAGAGATGACTAATATTGGGAAGTTCATATTAACTAATTATACCAAGAGATGATTATTAACTCTTTGAGTAGTTCATATCATCTGAGAAGACAATATATTGAGCTTGACATACTACTGTGAGTTTTCTTCGCCATAAATAGCATCCCATTACATGGATACCCGTGGAAGGCTATTCAAACCGGTGGATGACATCAGACTTGTTAGAGCATCGCATGGTCAAACTCACAAGTTTTTGTATGTCAAACGTGTTTTCAGTTTTAGTTGATCAAAACTATGTTTTGATTTATAGTCTATTAAGTCAGTCTCGGACTATGATTAGAGGATGGTATAGTTGAGTATCAGAATCCGCCAATCGACCTTAAAGATTGAAGACTGAAGACGACGTCAACATGAACTTCATCAACAAAGGTATGTGAAGATTGACTATCTTATTTACTCATGTTATCTACTGAGACAAGTCATATGACATTAGTATAATGATGAACATTTGCAAGTATGTATGCTAAGGAGTAAGTCAAGTTAGTTCTGAATGTTCACAAACTATTTTACCAGTTCACGAACTTGAAATTTTAAATATAAAAACTTGATATTTTTTATCGCAATTAACTCTCGTACACGAACTGAATTTCTCAGTTCGCGAACTAGTCAATTTTGAGATTGTACTGCATACTATTTAATTCATAGGTACACGAAATGATTTGTACAATTCACGAATTAGATGATTTTGAATGTTTCTTGTACACCTTGAATTCCCAAGTACACAAACTGTTTTGACTGTTCGCGAACTTGTGAAAATCAAAAGGTTCTTGAGTTACGAGACGACTTTGAGTTCACAAACTATTTTGACAGTTCAAAAACTGATTCGGTCTTGTGATATATTACTCTACTTATGTTTGACGGTTCCAGAACCACTTAACCATGAATTCTAGCAACCAACACACATCTTCTTTATAATTCAAAGCTAACTTCTCACATGCGTTCATGCTATTATATATGGAGAAGTTTAGCTTACTTGAATACATATAAATTCATAAACATGGAAACTAGTTCACGAACCTGCTTTGTTTAGCATTGTTCATCAATATAAATAGAGGACTCCCTGCACACTAGAATCTGAATCCTGACATTCTTTCCTCCTGGTTGTGGCTAGAGTCATCCTCTAAAAACCTAGGTTTCCTCTGTGAAAACTGTAATTAGGTTAAATTTTGAAAGACTTCACTAAGGGATTTGTGAAGCCCAGTGAGACTATCTTTTACCTGATAGTTCTTGTTATCTGGATCTTGTTATTATTGATCTTCTAAGTCCTCGAAACTTTAAATTAGAAACTTGATAGATAGAAATCACAAAATACTATACGTCTTAGACTTTGTGATTCCATAATATAGATATCTAAATCACTTATGGTTTGATTTGACTAGATTTTTCTTGTGGCATAAAATTGATTATGCATCTCTATAACATTTGAAGAGAATAAGTTCACTTATGGTTTGATTTGACTAGATTATCCCTCATATCATATAGATTTCCATACCTTGATTGAACATCTTTATGAAAGAAATCAAATAGGATTTATGTTAGAGGCAGAATAATCATAAAAGCCTTCACTTAGGTTGAAGTAACTCATAGGCTTATAAGGGTTCCAGCTAGGAATCGTGTTGCACAGGGTCTTGCGAAACCCAAGAGATATAAATGAGCACAACTGAAGCTTAATTAATCAAGGGTCGATTCGGTCCCAACTATATTCCAGTATGAAGTTTGATAGTAGGCTAGTATCTGTAACGGCTTAATACAGTGTGGTGTTCAAGTTCTAGACTAGGTCCCGAAATTTTTCTGCTTTGCAGTTTTCCTCGTTAACAAAATTTCTTTTGTTTTGTTTTATTTCTTTTCCACAGTATATTGTTTATCTTTATAATAAAAATATCACAAGTAATACGTTAAATAACTTAGACAGTTTTTAAGCCTAAAAGACTGTATAGAACCTACAAAATTATTATTGAGAACTCGTATCCTAAAAGAAAGATTGAAAGACTTGTTCTTGTTGGAATTCAGTTCAGATTACAGTTCGTGTGCATACTAGGTTATTAGTTAGATATTGATTTATGAGATCTTCCAAGTTAAACTTGTCTTCGGGTATTGGATCTTTACTATTGATATGTGCAATTGATTGTGACAAGTTTGTCCATACAGGTTTCCGAATTAAAATTTGGTGGTGTACTTGGTACCCCCTCTTTTTTACGATTGCACTGACATTAGAGATTGATCCTCACAGTGGAACGATGTAACCATTTGAGGATTCAATGACCCTAAGCTACTATGAATTTGTCAGGCCCTTAGGGGCATCCCATTACTATGGAAATATGCGGAATACCATTGTAGATGGGGAAAAACGATTTGCTGGTTTTTTAGGGAAGTGATGAGACGACTGTGCGGACGGAGACTCATCGACCGAGCAAACTGCTTAAACCTGCTTCTAACAGATGCACTGCACGGGAGTGCTTTGAGTTCGAGAGATCAATCTGTAGGACTCCGGCCTAAACCAAGACAATGGTCGTTCCAGAGTCAATTTGGTCACAAAGAGGGAAGAGGGTCGATCTGTAGGAGGGAAGATGAGAAGTATGTGAGATCAATAATGATCAAGGATTGTGGATGTGTGATGATTTCTTCAAGTTTTCTGTGAATTGTTGAGTTCGAATAAGTTCTGGTTTATTGATTGAATTCTTGAGAGTGATTGCTCGGACTAGAATTCTGCATTGTTCAATCGTGGATTCAGAAACTTATTTATATTGCAAGAATAGTAGACACATTGATCCCAATAAGTGTGACGGTTGCTCGAGTGAAAGAGTGGGAAAGTGGGAAATCGTGGTCTAACCAGTTCCATGTCGTGCGGAGACTTGGTTGATTGTCCATCCACTACTTTGCTAACCTCCTCAACCGCTTGCACGACTTACTCACATTTCTCATCGTGGGTGAACACACGTGCCATAGGCCGCCAGACCAAAACCCTAGTGATTATCCCCCATGTGACATGATTGATGTCTCATGAATGTGGAGTCTGCAAGGCAGACGTGTATTTAATTAGTCAGTTGTTGACTTGACTAGACAATGATTCTTAGCCTTGATGAGTCGAGCATAATGAACGAATGTGGTATGCTATGGGACTCGTGGATTAAGCATGAGATGTTTACTGAGACACGCTCAGACGCTGAGTCTCGATGAATTGTGATATATCATTTTACCAGTCGAGGTAATAATGAGATTTTGGGAATTTGGATGATCGTCCGATGAGGTTGCTCGATCATGAACTTTATTCTGATGTTCGATAGGAAATCAGAGATATTGTTGAATTATGCAGAATGCTCATTTCTGATCTAATATATCATTGATTGATCGAATGACATAGTAGAAATCAGAAATATTAGATGGTCATCCGTTCGAACCATGTTGCTCAGTCGAGCAAAAATGTTGGTAGCAGGACCAAATATTAAATTATAGTATTGATTGCTGGATCAATGGAATTCTCGAATGTTGATAGTTGAATCAACATGAGGACTATTGCTCGGTCGAGCAATTGATAGTTGAATCGATGAGTTCTGAACCCAATTGAATGAGCAATATTTAGTTTGAGCAAATATTGCACGTTTGAGCAATATTGCTCGATTCAAGAATTATTGGTAGCGGGACCAAAATAAAATATTAATTAAAATATGGTAGCTGGACCAAATATTATTAATTAAAATGTTGATTGCTAGATCAACATAAAATTATTAGGGTTTGAACGTGTTCAGAATTATGCTTTGCAGAGCATTTGATTTGAAACCCTAATTTTGGTCGATTGTTGATCAATTGATGATTTACTGAAAATCAACCAATGAGCGAGAAAGGGACCGTCTACATGGGATGATGGCCGACCATGTAGCGCCCAAGTGCTTGAATGAGTGTGCACCAAATTCCTTTGTAGACCAGTTGGTGAAGAAGATTAAATGCTCGTTTAATCATTATTAAAATAGTGCTTATCTGAGCATTAGGTGATAAGACCTAATTGTGGAGAGATGAGGGCCGGCCAAGGGGTATGAGACCGTCCCTTGGTGGTCGATTGATCAAGTTCCAAGTTGGTTGGAAAGAGTTTGAACCCAATATGAACTGTAGAAGATTAATTAGGTCAAAATCGGATGTAGGACCGGCTTCTGCAAGCCTGAAGAGAGACCTTGGTAGGTCAAGGTGGCATGCCCGTGTCACCACATTGTCCGTGACGCAATCCTGAGAATTTTGGTATTTCCTGGTGTGCGTTTGAGCCAAATTCTGGATTTTCAGAAGAGTTTGATCTTGACTGAAACTCTCGGTTTTGCTTGAGTGAGCAAGTAGAATTTTGCTCGCACGACCAATATTTTAAGTATATTAAAATAAATGATATTTTAATATTTATCGTGGAAAACCTGATGGTCGTGTAACCATTTGACTTTTTGGTTTTTCGATAGTTTGAGCAATATTTGAGAAAATGTGGAAAAACCAGGATTTTTGCTCAAACGAAGAAGTTTCATGAGATGAAGGAAGAAATAATAATAATAAAATAAGGAATTAGGAGATGTTGGACCGGCCACGGCTAGGGCCGGCCGGCTAACAGGCCTGGTCCCGTGCTCTTCCCTATTTTATATTATTATTTTTCATCATTTGAGGAAATATGGAGAAACTAAGAGTTTTGCTCGAACTCTATGTTGGCTTTGTTGGCAACTTTAGGATTTTTCTTTGGGTGTGCTATAAGGTTTCTTGCGGTTACGACAATGATAGCCACATTGCCCTTTATAATATATAGACCGCATGATTTAATAGTTTGTACTATTATGGAGTACATATTATACTCGAAATATCTAGATATTAGGCGCTATAGGTGGTAAAGAAAATGACGAACTTTACCATTAGAAGTGGTAAAGTTCTATATTTCTGTCTTAATGAAATAATTAGAAGTTTTAATTAATTGTATTATCCGCTCTAGATACATCCCCACGTAAGTATCCATCAAAATATTGAGTAACAAATTACAAAAATGAGTCATATTCAAAAGTCATAGTAACGATTCTTATAGTTAATTTCATTTCGAAAAATTGTTGTATATGTCCGTTAGCAGTGCATGCATTTTTTTGGATAAACAGACAGCCAACCAAACAGTTGGCTTGTCTGTAGACATGCATAAAACTTTCACTAAGAACTTTCTTTAAAGGGTATCGAAAATTAAAATCCAAAACATTTTTTTTTGAAGTAAGCCTCTAGAGTCCATTTATAGGAAGAAAAAGTAAACCATGATCAACTACATTAGAGATATAACAGTATCTTGTTTCATAGATGAAACTGAAATTTATTTAAAAGAGGACATGCGAAGTAAAATGCGCAATCCCATCGTTATCATAATCACTTCGGAAACCATTGATGTTCATAAAATTATACAACCATGACCACTTTCGATAAATCGCTCTCGATGATATATTTGAGGTAAATGTACAGGCAGTCAAGCTAGACCGTTACAAATATAATAATCATCTAATTGACATACAAAATCTATTAGAGATGAAATCAATTAATAATAAAATATAATAACTATCAGCAAACTTGAATAATCGCTTAAAATTGATAGTTTTATTTAACGTTGAAAAGACAAGCATACTGAGTACACCATGTATTCTTTTCCGCTTAACTCATATCAAACAAGCCTTTTTATATTCTTCGTTCGAGATGGAACAAATTACAAACCACCAAGGAACCACCAAGGTAAAATTATCGTACTAGTGTTTTTACTTTAATTATAAAAATAAATAATATAATATGGAAATAAAATAAAAAACACGACACATAAGATTTTGTTAACAAAGAAAAATGGCTAGAAGAAAAATCTTGAACCTACTCCAATTTTGAATACTTTCAGAATTAAACCACACTCTTTCTTGTAATACAACCTCGTTTATGTGAACAAAATTATCTAACCACTAATTACTCTGTTTACACAGTATTCATGCGCCTACAACCAATCTGGCCGACACACGTGGATCCCATAACAGAAGTTCGTTACTATCGTGAGTTGCTCCACAACTCATAATTTGTTATGTATCCTCTGTCGTGGATGTATAATTCAGTATGAATCTTCTTCTTTTTTCATTGTTATTTTTTAGACACACACATCATCTAGTGGATGCATAACCAAATTAATAGATGCATGAACCAAAATGTGATTGCATAAATTCATTATGCATCCTCTGTGGTGGCTACAAAATTCAATATGCATCCTTTTTTTTATAATGTTGCAAATATATACATTATCCTTACGATGGCAGCACAATAATTTTGTTATGCATCCAAAATCTTTTTTTAAAATGTTGTAAATATATACGTCACTTTTAGAAGTGGTTACATAATTTGTCATACAGTCGAAGAAATGGCTGCATAAACATACTATGCATCCTAATCGACGTCTGTGCCTAAACATTCAATTACTTCTGATATTTTCATAAAAGAATTTTAAGTTTCATAGTATTATTTGTATTCGTTGTGCAGTCCTCTTTGAAAGCTTTATAATGAGATAAAATTTATAAAAGCGATTTTCTTAATAATGTTGATAATTGTATGTTTAGGGATAATTTATAAATTACCTTGGCCATTTGGAAATAGGAAGAAAAGGAAAAGGAAAAAAGAAGGAAGTAACCTAAAAAAAGAAAAAAAATCTTATATTTGTGGGACTTGGGCTTCTATATATATATACACTAGAACACCGCTGCCACGGTGGGGAGAGCCGACAGAAGAAAAATGAACAATGCTGCATAACGCGTTATACATCCTTGGAATGTTATTTTTAAGGCATAACCAAATTAGTGGATGCATTAACCAATATATGATGGTATAAATTGTTATACGTTCTTTGTGGTACGCATCTTTTTTTTGTTGGAATGGTATTTTTAGGCATATACTACATCCGTTTCAGAAAAATGGATACTTTTACAGTTTCATTTTTTACTAGAATAAGACAAATTGAAAAAGTGATACTTTCACCACGTTTAAGAAAAAGTGATACTTCGCCTTATTTCAGAAAAAGTGATATTATCGCTCCGTTTCAGAAAAAGTTATACTTTCGCCCCGTTTCAGGAAAAGTGATACTTTAGCCCCGTTTCAGGAAAAGTGATACTGTCGCCCCTTTTCAGAAAAAGTGATACTTTCGCTCCGTTTCAGAAAAGTGATATTTTCGTTCCGTTTCAGAAAAAGTGATACTTTCGCTCCGTTTCAGAAAAAGTGATACATTCGCTCCGTTTCAGCAAAGTGATACTTTCGCCCTGTTTCCTTTTGCCCCCTTTCAGAAAAAGTGATGCTTTCGCTCCGTTTCATAAAAAGTGATACTTTCGCCCTGTTTCAGAAAAAGTGATACTTTCGCTCCGTTTCAGAAAAAGTGATTGTTTTGGGGTAAAAACTGATTCTGCTGTTTTTGGTAAATTTGGGTGTGTTAACGAATTCAAACCCTAAACAAATGCACTGCACGGGAGTACTTTTAGATTCGAGAGATCAATCTGTAAGATTCTGGCCTAAACCAAGAATGGTCGTTCCAGATTCAATTTGGTCACAAAGTGAAGGAGAAGGGTTGATCTTAGGGAGGTAAGCGAAGAGGGTGTTTGAGATCAGAATGTTGAATTATGAAGGTGTGGCTGTTTTATGACTTGTATCAGAATGTGGAACTGGCTTGCAGAACGTAAGCTATCAGTTCTTAGTGTTTTCTGGATACTTGTGTTGATAACACTTGTTGTTTTTGAAATAGGTTGAAATCCTATTTATACAAGTCATGTTCTAGCACACCCTGATCTCGTAGGAAGTGGAGGTGATTAAGCAGTGGAGAAGTGGAGTTGTGTGAAAGTGGTGATCACCACGTTTCCATTACGAGGGAAAACTGGTCACACTTTCACCCACTACTCTCATTACTGTTAACCGTACGTCCTTTCCTGACACTTTCTCGTAATGGGCGCATTGCACGCCGCACGTTGTAAACCGCCAGACCAATACCCAGTGAACATCCCCCAATTTGTGACATGTTTGATGTCTCGAGTAAATGGTTCAAGTCGTGAGACTCGCCGCTAAAAGCAGCACATAGTGCTTTTAGGTCAAATAATAAAATTATTTGTGAAATCAATATTTATAAAACATTGCTTATAATCGATGTATATAAAGCATCGCTTTTAAACAAGCAGCTGAAAATAATCAATGTGTAGGAAACATCGTTGTTTTAGAGCTCGTTCAAATTAGTCGCGAATTGAACGTCTTAAAAAAGTAGCATGACCGTCCACCTTTGAGCGATCGTTTGAGAACCCTATGGGTGAGCTACCACTTGGTCGATCGCTCCCTGTGGAGGAGGGGTGGCCGGTGATCACGACGTCACCCTTTTAGCCATCTAGAATCCGATCTAAACCGTCCGACCAAGCTAGCGAAGCTGGACGGACGAGATGATTTGCGGCAGTTGTATGCTGCCGTTGATTGTATTTTAGGGTTTGAAGCCGTGTGGCCACCCTACCATTGGGCCAAACGATTTGTGGCGTTTGCCACTAATTTGGACAGGCCGATTAGGTATACGCACAGATGGGTTGCTGGTAAGTGAGCAAGCATCTCGTTGGCCTCTTGAAATTATATCTAGGCCGTCCGATTAGGCTGGCGAAGATGGACGGTCGTGATCGATTTGCGGTAGTTGCGTAACGCCGCTTATTCAATTTAGGGTTTATAAGCGCGCGATCGCCCTACTTTGGGCAAGCGGTTCGACGTGCTTCTGGATCGCCGCATGTAATTCGATCAGCTGGGGATGGAGATGAGCCGCCGGCGATCATGTTGGCGCCTCTTTGATCGTCTGAAACACGATCTAAGCCGTCCAACTTGGCTGGTGATCAGGGGTGCTGTGGGTGAACTAAAGGGATCCGATCGGCTGGGACGCTAGTGGGCCCGCCGGTGGACATTATGGAGGTTGCCTAGTTCCGCTAGGAAGAGGTTAAGCTTGTTGAATTGTGTGGCCAAATCGTGTGGCCGCGATTGCTCTTTAAGACTGACATGGACAGTCTAGATTTTCCTTAAGGAATTTAAGCGTGTCGATCGTGCTAACTTTTAATTAAAAAGCGCGTTGACACGAAAATCTCTTTATCAGAGAGTGGTGCTGCCTGTGCGAGTGTTTTCATGCAGATCTCAATACTGACACTTCGGGAGATTCGTGCTACTCCGCTGCGAGTGAACATTAATCGTCATGTCATGCCAATATTGAGAGTTCAGCTAGGGAACATAGCATAGGAAAATACTAGGCGGGCAATGCATTAGTGAATAATGCTGGTGGAAAATAAAATTCATATAATATTTGGAGTTGTTGCTATTTGCACCATTCTGAGTGAATTTTATATATATATACAAATATATTGAATTGCTCAATACATCTGTGAGCGAAGAGGTTTATGCACTCATCACTTTTTAAATGGCTTTTGTTCCTTTGCAGGATGACAGCGCATTAAGT
>JAJJMB010017633.1:2549969-2659150 GCA_023531105.1 Papaver atlanticum | reverse complement strand
AACATAGCATAGGAAAATACTAAGCGGGCAATGCATTAGTGAATAATGCTGGTGGAAAATAAAATTCATATAATATTTGGAGTTGTTGCTATTTGCACCATTCTGAGTGAATTTTATATATATATACAAATATATTGAATTGCTCAATACATCTGTGAGCGAAGAGGTTTATGCACTCATCACTTTTTAAATGGCTTTTGTTCCTTTGCAGGATGACAGCGCATTAAGTACAGGGTTTCACAATTTTAGCCCTGAACCGAAAACCACCATCAACAGTGATACTTTCGCCCTGTTTCGCTCCGTTTCAGAAAAGGTGATACTTTCACTCCTTTCAGAAAGTGATACTTTCGCTCCGTTTCAGAACAAGTGATACTTTTGCTCCGTTTCAGAACAAGTGATAATTTCGCTCGTTTCAGAAAAAGTGATACTTTTGCCCCGTTTCAGATAAAGTGATCATTTGCCCCGTTTCAGAAAAAGTGATACTTTCGCTCCGTTTCAGAAAAAGTGACACTTTTGCCCTGTTTCGCTCCGTTTCAGAAAAAGTGATACTTTCGCCCTGTTTCAGAAAAAGTGAAACTTTCGCTCTGTTTCAGAAAAAGTGATAGTTTCGCCCCGTTTCAGAAAAAGTGATACTTTAACCGTTTCGGGAAAAGTGATACTTTCACCTTGTTTCAGAAAAAGTGATACTTTCACTGCGTTTCAGAAAAAGTGATACTTTCGCTCCGTTTCAGAAAAAGTGATACATTCCTCCCGTTTCAGAAAAAGTGATACTTTTCCCGTTTCAGAAAAAGTGATACTTTCACTCGTTTCAAAAAAAGTGATACTTTCGCTCCGAGTTATAGTAATTAAATAGTTATAGTAATTGGATTAAAAAGGAAGGACAATTTTGTTAATTGAAAAAATAACCAAAAATGCTACAAAGAATTTTTTATGTGTGACGAGAATCTTTTAGGGATATTCTTTCTCATTCTTTTTATTAAATTGAATATTTGCATTACTCTTCATTTAACAAAAAAAAGTTGTCATAAAAGGAACTCCCTCCTTTCGGACCCTGGCCCAATAACCTTACTACCCAAACCCCAAACTATGTGCCAGACAAGAAAAAGACATCTGATAAATTTCAAAGACCTGTCAAAGTTTGCTCCTTCGGGCATTACACACCTGCAACACAAAGGCATGGACATCGCACTCTTCTCCCCGTCTTCAATTTTTGGCCACGATGAAGACGATGATAATCAATCCTCTCCACGTAACCTCTCTCTCCTTCACTTTGTCTGTCTCTCTGCACTGGTGATTTTGTATTTGCTAATGTCATTCAGTTTTTGCAGAAAAAGAGGCTGTCCAAACTTACGAGGAAAGAACCCACAAATTTCCTGAACTGGTAAGCTTAGTTTATAGTTACCCGCAAAAAGAAAACCCAGAAATAATTAAAGCCTTGTTCTATCTCTTTGATATCGTTTTTTTTACAAGTATATATTGTTTTACTTAGATGTCTATGAAGTGCTTGTTGCATTGCCTGCAGGAATTGTCGATTCGGGAATTTACATTCCATGAATTGAATGCCAACTTGCTCTGGCCGGGAACCTTTTCATTTGCTGAATGGTTAGTTGAGAACAAGCATCGGTTCCAAGGAAGTCGCATTATTGAGTTGGGAAGGTATGTTCGAATAATTCAGATGCAGGCTACTTTTATTTGATGTTATCCATCCAGTAACAATTTTTTTTATATTGTTGGAAATCCAGAACTTCACTAATGATTGACATTGTGGTCTAATTCTAAGCGTCACGATCAATTTCATTTGATAATCTATTTATATGCTCAACAGTAAAGTCCGTATCATAGCTGTTAACAATTTATTTTTTTCATGATAGTGGCACCGGAGCTCTGGCTATTTTCCTGCGAAAATCTTTTGGTGTAGATATTACAACTTCAGATTTCGAAGATGAGGAAGTTGAACAGAATATAGCTCATAATTGTAGGGTTAATGGAATAGTCCCTGCTCTACCACACATCCGACGTAAGTTTTTATTCATTCTTCTTATGGAAGTCGTCAAGTTATAATATAATCAACCTCTTTAAGAACGGATCTCAAATCCGTTGGAAAACTTTTATTTCACCTAAGATAGCTCGCGTGCAAGAACTGGCATGATCTGATTATATTCATCCACACTGCCAGTGGTTAGAATATTAACAATTTTGTGATATTTTGATGGGTTAATTTCGGCATTTCCTTTATGGAGTTGTTGATTATTAGTCTAGGAACAAAACCTGTGTATATCTTGTGAATATATCACCATTTCTTCTACTATATGACCAGAGATTGGGAGAATGTGTTTGTGAATGTCAATTCTGTGCGTTTGTAGCTTTGTAATATTTGAGCTCAAGACTTGAGCCTCCTCTTCTTTTTTTCAGATTCCTGGGGAGAAACGTTTCCTACCTCTGATCCAGATTGGGACTTGGTCATTGCAAGCGATATCCTACTATGTAAGGTTTGGTGTTTGGTCCCGTTTCAGTATTATCTGTCTGTGACTGCTGGAGTCTGAACTAATCAAATAAGTCAGACCCTTCATTAAACTAATATAAACATCATTTAGACACTAAACAATGTTCTGTACATAAATTGTGATTTGATTCGTGTAGATGTAAAGCAGTACCCAAACTTAATCAAGACTCTCTCCTTCCTTCTTAAGTCGTACAAGATGAAGGATAACAAACCCAGTCTTAGCAGTCCACAAGATACTTTAAACGGTAAAGTACTAATCAATTTTCAAGTTTCTGAATTCTTGCAAGTCTGCGAAAGCACTTTTATCTATTGGGTGAAGTAACATTCGTCTGTGCCATATATGTAGGATTTCCATGTCCAGCATTCTTAATGAGTTGGAGACGCAGGATTGGAAAGGAAGATGAAGCATTGTTCTTCACTGGGTGTAAGGATGCTGGTCTTGCTGTAGAACATGTCGGATCTCGTGTGTTTTGCATCAGCCCTATTGAACATACTACAACTGCCGAAACAAAGGAGAAGTGAACGATAGCAGTAACGCCACCTCTAGTTATGATTCGACCTATGGACTAATATGTACACATGCGTCATCTGATATCACTTGGACTTATTTGACTACAATGTCAATCGTTTGGATGAAGCTCTCGTGTTGGGAACCATATTCTTTTCTTTTTCTTTTATGCTGTACACTTATTTGATTTGGAGAATGTAGTGTGTAAGACAGTCACCATCAAGTGTTTCATCTCCATTGTTCAGACAATTGTGCAAGGAATTCTAAAAATCTTCACTATTTGTAAGTTTCTCAATAATTTCTTCAATTGGCATTGTGTTGTCTGTCTCTCTGCCATGTAGTGAAAGAAATTATTTGAAGACCAAGCCATAAGAAGTGATCACTCCATCAGTTCTTTGCACCAACAATCTATCCAACCATCTAAAAAGAGGAGATTATATTCATTTAAATCCCAATTGTTAAATATCCTCAACTCTATTTTACATCAGTAATAGAATTACATCCTCTGAAACAATGTCAGCGATCTCGTGTAGTTCACCTTTTCGGCCCACTTTTGGGGTTTATACAAATAAAAAATGTAAAACGTATAAATTAATATGGATCCCAACCAATGTAACATTCTTCCCGGCCACTAATTAAATGATTGAGATGCCAGTAATCCAAGCTCATCCAACAAGCCTGGATACAAAGAATAGAGGAGCCAACCTACTAAAAATGGGTAGCTGAAGCTAGGTATTGCCATCGGATTTCACCCTGACAATGCTTTCCTAAACTGCAGAAGCCAAACAGCAATCTGCATACTCATCAGCTGAGCTTCCAGTAAAATCTCTTCCAACCATATGCTCAGCCCCAATAAGAATGACTTTCTCTGCATCTTTTTTGTCTCCAGCACTGCCTCAGATGAAACCCTTCCTATGATCAAGAATGTCTCAAGTGAAGATCCCTGCAACTGTCAAGAAGAATACTGGTGTCAGTAAAAAAAGTAATTAAGCTAATGCATGCAAATACATTATATGCAGCAGATATCCTTGACACAAATCCCCACACTAAAAGGGAGCCACCTTGGAAATCAAAGATCTCTCTGTTAGACATCAAACATGTCATAATTTTCAACCAGTGTACTAGCTTGTTCTTTTTCTGTTTATGGAACTCTTCTTTTCTAAATGAAAGGGTGATTGGTAAAAAAACTCTGGATGTGACTATGATCTCCAGAAGATTGACCTAGACCAACAGATCCATCAATTCAACGAACATTTGGCCTGAGAGAAACCAACGCTCAGAGGCTAAGGAAGCCGAACTAGGGAAGTGTCCAAAAAACTTCTACTTAGTTAAGGTGCAGTATCAATTTAACACAATCACGGAGAAGAGTGACCAGTATGCAGTTATGTTTCTTCTTGCAAGCTGATTCAGCTGAACGAGGTTTACTGCACGTTTAGAAACAGCAACCACTTGAAGATGCAAAAGATGCATTGTGTCATAATTGTAGACGAAATAAAAGAAAAGCAGAAAATATAATATATATGGAACCCAAACATAGTACTTCGATCAGCAAAGTTGTAACAACTAACTGCTTTTATATAATAACACCCACTGCAAAGAGTTAGGGCCCGTACCAGTGACCTATTGACTGATCGCAAGCAATCGTTTGTCTTCAGCATTAGCAGAATTACACGCGGAAGTCTCCCCAAAAGGTCGGTGATCTGCGGGAAGTACTCAGAAGCATACATCTGGTGAAGAGAGAGATTCAAAATCAGGACGTTTCAACTACCTAGAAAGGTGTAATTTTAAGTAAGGAAATCCATGGTTTCAACAACTTGATATTGATGAACTTCTGATAAAGTGTAGAAAGTCCAGAACGATGCAACTTTGTCGTACGTGAATTACATGGTGAGTAGATTATCCACACTGGCTAAATTCCAAAGATTTTTGTTGCAATAAGATAGTTAAACAGAAAAGAAGAAATAAATCTGAAGAAGAACCTGGAGTTCTGAGACATCACTATCAGTGCCTTTTACCACCAAATGATCTGTAGCTGGGTCAATGACCTTATTCCACGGTCTCATTGTCAGAATCCCAGCAAACAATGCATACAGATCATCTCCTGCACCCAGTTTTACGCTATATTCTTTTATTGCCTTAGCATCTGAAAATACCAATGCCTACAAAACCAATACAGTTTCAATAGAGACTGCTTAATAGAAGTGAAGTCGTTGCAGTGCAAGCACAGAAAGCACGGAAAGTAGTTACTTGTTGGGCCAAGAGCTGACATTTACCTTCCACAACGCAGCATAATTGGTTCTAGTGGCAACATCAAGCTCCTTGTATAAACCATGGTCAAGCAATACCAGTTGTGGTTTTTTTCTACCTATATGATCCAATATATGATCAGGCACACAATTCAAAAAAAAAAAAAAAAAACCTTTTTATTTAAGTTTACTTGGTAGATGTTCTTAGTGACAAAATGACATTAATGAACGTTGGACAACAGTCTTACCTAGAATGCTCCTCTTGTTAGACGGCATAGGCCGAATAAGCAGGTTCGCAGCATGTGGATCACAATGAACAAACCCATGTCTGTAAATCATTTCTGCAAAAGTTTTGCTAACCTGTACAAGTTAGGATACACAATTAAACAGCAGAATCATCACGATGCTAAGAATAATTACTCGTTGACAGTTCTCGATCCCTTGACCAGGAATGCTTGTTAGGATGTAAACAGTCATCACATCCTAGATGTGTACAATCTACCAGTCTCATTGATATGGCATACTACACAATATAGAAGCGGTGGCAGTGGGAAACCAAATTTTCATACATAAGGCTAGCCCATTCAGGTCAGACTACCTTGGGTGTCGGTCCAGAAAAGACGTTTAAGCTTCGATAATTGGGTTTATTTAATTAAGTTTGTCATTCTTTAAGATCTTTATGAACTTAACCAAAGAGTTGCCTGAGGGGACATATAATTCACTAAATCTGCACATATCGAGGTTGATAACTTACTAATTTTGCTACATCACTTGGTTCAATTCCACGCCTTTTAATCTCCTTCACATCACTCACTTGAGCACCATCAATAAACTCCATGGTCAATAGCTTCGACGTAGTTAAATTCCAGTAAACCCTTGGAGCATATACATAATCTCTCAGATGAGGAGATAACCTCCTGAAGTTATCCAAACACTTCTCACTGTTCTTGGCCTCCACCAAGAAATCAAGTTCCTGATAGATACAAACTTAAAATGTAAAATCATGTTGAACATACAGAACAATGGAACCACAATAGATGGAAGAATTTCTATATTCAATAAGGTGAATGATCTATTTTGAGATACTTGCGAGCCTCATTCTTATTTCATAGTTATGCCCCAATTGTTTCAATAATCCTGCATACATAATCATGTTTATTCTCTAATTTGTATAACCGTTTAAGCATAATTGGAGTTTAATTTTCAAATGAATGTTCACGAAAGAGATGAGATTGGACGTAGATGTTCTATTATTTCACAACTGAAATTCAGAATTTGCATCAGCTTCCCATTTTCTATTAAGACCTTTTGTTTGTCTTATACTACTCCAAAGACAGTATTAAGTGAACCTACATGCAAGAACTAATTGTATTATGGTATCTGAAAGCACTAAAGCACACTTGCCTTCGGCAAACTTTCACGCATTTCATCAACCAACCACCTACATTTGACAAAAGAAAAGAAATAATGATTAGTGAACCCAGAGAGACAACACATTCACATGCTGACATTTAGTACAATGATAGGCATGCAGTTGGTTATGTAAACTAATCTGCTGCTTCTTAAATCTAGAAACACCTAAAGTCTATGTCGAAAATCATCAGAGTTGTGACATTTATATAAGTAGTACCTGTAATCAAATGAAGGGAATAACCAATGAACAGTGTTGAGAATCAATTCAACAGTGGCGTAGTCTGAGGACGCGGTATCTGTCATGTGAGAGTGTTGAACCTGGATTTGGAGGTAGCAGAAAAATGGGACGGAAAATATTTATACATTTGTACCTATTGAAACCAGAGAGTACAAACATAACTTGTTAACAAAATAGATCAATATAGCATAATCATAACCTTGACAGCAACTCTTTGGCCATCACGAGTGCGAGCATCATGAACTTGTGCAAGGGATGCACTTGCCAATGGGACAGGATTAAATTCTTCGAAAATCTGTGTAAAATATTTCATTCAGTATACAACAAATGCACAACACTAAACCATTCTACTATCTAAAAGGACCAACCTACAAGAATACTAAGTCCAACAGGCAACAAGAATCAGAGAGCGCACCCACATACATACATAATGATAAGAATGGAAGGAGTAAAACACCCAAGTAGAATAAAAAGAAGAAAGAAGATAACTTACATCTTCTGGCATCGCTCCAAGCTCTTTCTTGATAAGTTTACATACTTCATCATAAGAAGAAACTGGACATCTGTTCAACATTGATTTTCTCATTGTCTGGACGTACTCTGGAGGAACCACATAGTCCTACAAAAGAAAACATATAACATTGAGCTACAAAAAAGTCCTAAATAGTTTAACTGAACTGAGAAAACCCCTAAACCATTCTTCTAACACTATATGTAACACAGAAGATTGAAGAAATTTCATCTGGCAACTAATCCTTCTAATTACGAATGAAGAATATATAACTGAACATACCAGCTGACTAATGTGCTGACCAATCTTGATATAAATCCCTCCATTTCTAAAACATAGTTCTTCAAGTCTCCGGGCAGAACGTGTATGAACTTCGTGTTTAATTCTCTCCCTTTCAGCACTCTTCTCCGGAAGTCCCAACAAAGAATATTCATAATCTAATTACATAGAACATAGTTTGAAAATTTCATCGAACATAGTTTGAAAATTTCAGTAACAAGATATAATTTCTTAAATTTCACCAATTAGAACATCAATAATGCCCATTTAAAACCCTAAATAGACTCTGTATTGCGATT
Source organism: Papaver atlanticum (assembly GCA_023531105.1). Lineage (NCBI taxonomy): Eukaryota > Viridiplantae > Streptophyta > Magnoliopsida > Ranunculales > Papaveraceae > Papaver > Papaver atlanticum. The sequence goes on along the minus strand of JAJJMB010017633.1, from coordinate 2,651,153 downwards.
TCCTAAAAGAGAAACTAAACCCTAGAATTCAAACAAAAAACAGTGACATTCTAAATAGACTAACCGAACGCGATGGCGGCAACAGTAAATGAATCTCGAACCAGACGAAGAGGAACAGCTGTATAGATCTTAAAGGTAGTTTCTGGATCATCCGAGGTTGCAATTTTCGCCGCTGCAATTCCACCACCAACAGTGGTGGCTAACGCCCCTGCCTTTGCAGTAGTCCGCAATAAAAATCCCAAAACCATTTTAAGAGGCGTTCGTCCCAGAGGGTGGGCTTGAGGGAAATTGAAAAATAGTTGAAAGTGCAGTGAAAGAAACAGGAAAAGTGGGCTGTTAGCTGGTTTTCTATTCAACGATGTTCAGTTGGCTCGTCGGATCTACAGCGCGCAACAAGCTAACCGGTAACAGCCTTGTTGGCTGATTTCTGTGCATAAGGTTATGCGGTGGCGGTGGGATCATCGTTTCTTGGGAACTAAGCTGCTAAATTTGGTATTACTCTTTTGGAAGAAAGGGTAGGTAGTAGGAGTTTGATTAATGAAGCCAAGCAGCACTATGGTGCAGGGAATTCCTTCCCTATCCCACAAATAAATGGCAACCTCACTATGGTGCCCTTTTTCTCCTTCCCTACACGATACGGAAACTGAGTAGCGGTATGAATAGTGTTTTACGGCTACTGAGTTTCTGTATTTTTTTCCCAGTTTTTTTTCCAATAGGAATATATTTATCTAGCTAAAAAAAGATATTTTAGAGTAAAAAAAAGATATATAATAGGTAAAAAAGAGATATAATAGGTAAAAAAAGAGTTTTAGTAAAAAAAAAAAAAGAGTGAAAAAGGAAAGTTTTAAAGTAAAACTTTAAAACCAGAAACGGAAACTCAGTAGCCTTGTAAAATGCTACGGCAACTAAGTAGCCGTATCAACTTCCATACGACTACTGAGTTTCCGTAAAGCATAAATCCATACGGCAACTGAGTAGCCGTGTGATTTCTCTTCCCTACTACCCGGATCAGATGTGATCCACCTTGTAGAGAAAGGGAGGGATATCCCTACACAAGTACGGATATGGAAGACCATAGTGGTTACGATTTTGGATTTTTCCCTACATATGAGGGATAGGGTAGGGAAAAAAGGCACCATAGTGCTTGGCCTGACCCCAGCCAACAACAGCTGGTCATGACTCATTTGAACCCTAACCAGCAAAACTGCAGCAAAAATCAGTACAAAACACCATACTCAGGATGGTTGCTCGGGGCATGGCAAAGCCATGTGTTGCACTTTTGCACTTATTATGGGCATGGAAAAGTGGTAAATAGACCTGGCTAAGTGACACGTAGCCAAACGAGGTTTAGTCTCTACTGAGCGGTGGAGTCTCAACTGCTTGGTATACATTACACCGAGCGAGCTAGACTTGGTTGCTAGCGGTAAAGACTCGATCATGCAGTGCAGACAACACCGCTCAATATATCTGATCCAACGGCCATAAATCCAACCCCTATAAATACCCAATTTCAATTTCATTTCAACTCAAACCTTCTTCATATTTTCTTAGCTCTTCCAATTTTTCAAAAGTTCATAGAAGAGCAACATGCCGTTGAAAATCAAAGAGCGGTAAACCGAGTCAATATCCAAAATAAAATAAGAAGATCAAGAGCTAATGCGACAAAAGCACATATTCGAAATTTTAGTACTGCAGAAGATGAATGTATTCGCAGGAATTATGTCTTGTTACTAATCATCCCATCGTTGGTGGCGCATTCCAAGCCATGTCGTTTTGGGAACGCGTCTTTCTGAATTTAAAGAAGAAATGATGAACCTCAACAATCATTATGCGATGGTATTGAGTGCTCGGTTCAACATAATTTCTAAGAATGTTAAAAAGTTTATTGCTTTGATAATGCAAGCGGTTCAAAACATGAGGAGTGGTGAAAGCCTGATGGACCTTGAACAAAGGTGTCGTGATGAGCGGCTCTCCAACGACAGAGAAGAGTTCGAATATGGAAGTTGTTATGAAATCTTAAGAGTGTTGCCAATTTTAATCCAGATCTGAGATGGTGGTTGAGTAACATCAGGCGATTCAACATAACCTTGAAATGGTACAGGAGATGGTTGAATTGGGTGAGCATGTGCTTGAAATGGGTGAAATGCTGATGTAGTTGGGGTAAAAATTGCAGATTGCCTAAATACATTAATATTTGAGCCACCACCAGGAGTGTGTGCCTGACCTTGGGGTATTTGCAAGAAACGACCAGCGGTCTGGATCCGGATATCCATCATCTCCACATCTCCTCTATCACCTACTAAAGTGTCTTCCACTAAATTTAGAGTAGAATGACGACTTCTGCGAGCTCCACGACCTCTTTGACTGCTACCACCAGGGATTGTACTCATGTCATCACGACCACTTGTTCATATATCTTGACGACGGGAACCACCACAACTTACACTCATACCATCATAACTTGAACCTGCTGGGGTCTCAGGCGTTGCGAATGTCAAATTTTCCCTCTAGACCTGCATCTCTATCAAGTGGAAAGTCTGGAAACCATCGATAAGATTTGTTAAAGTGTTCAACAGGTTTTGATACTCTTCTGGTGATGCCACTGCCCGTAATATGGATACCTCTGAGGTATACCTTAGTAACCAAGGGGAACTGTGACAATATCTCCTGAAGAAGATATAGTCTTGACTCCCCAAGATATTTGGAGCATATTAGACAATCCCATTTGACTACTAGGGTACGTATATGCTTCGCCCGACTTTGGTGGAGATTGGGATGGAAGATCAGTAAGTGGCATATTACCGATTGCTGGAAAATCCACATTACCTAAATTTTGTGGTTGCACGGTAATATATGGCTTGCAAACCTTCTGGAACCAACTGTAGTAATCAAAATCATTCTCTGGAGTTTGGATCAAATCTTCAGCATCTTCCCTAGGTTGTTGATTAGTTAACAACTTCACCTAGTCATCAAATGAAATTATCGAGGTTGGAAACAGGTTGATTGCTTTTACCTTTCTGCATTGTAGCTGAAACATATATCTTTCTCCGTAGTATCAAATACCATGACAAGTAACAGGACCGTAAAACACAAGTCTCTTAAGGCTTAACTGTAGCATTCTATGTGATGTTTCTTTGTCGTACTCCTCAAGACTAATATACGACATCTCTTTCATGTTTACAGTTATTTTGTACAATTGTTGCAACCTCGGAACTGCAGTGACATTTTGACCATCATTTATCTGACCAATCAATTTTTTGGGTTTGTACTTGTACATGACCGAAAAAAATTATAAAGCTATCGTGAAGCTCAGGTTGACAAACACCAAAATAAGTATATCACAAATACTGAAAATAACATTGATAAAAGAATTATTGTTTTAGGATGTTTACCAGTTTAACAATTGATTGAATCAAATAAATAAAAAGAGATTGTGGTACTTACCTCCAACACGACCCAGAATCAATTCAAGCTATCTGAATTACCAGACAAGGTTTCACCGAGATTTAAGTATAGTTCAGCTAAAATTGCAGCCCCCCAATTATATGTTGGTGCTTGATAAGTGCTTAGTTTACATGTTTAGAATGTCAATTCCATACTTGTTTTTATCTATAATTCTTGCATATTACTTGTTATTATGATTATTTTCTAGTTTATGTGTCATATCAGGTGAATCATCCAAAAATGAACTACGAAGTGCTTAAATGAGCAAGGAAGTGGAGTTTATCGATGAAGAAGGGCCAAGGACCAAATTCAACTAATTCAAATCTAGGATTTCTTAATACCTCTTGAAGAGAACGAGAATACGAAGTAAACGCAAAAAGAATGAGGTCATTCCGAGTTCGGACGAAAAAGTTATGAGCAAAATAAGATTGAAACTTGAAGTTACAGAGAGAGGTTCTGCTGATAACTTTATCAGCTCGAGTCAGCCGAACCTGGAGCTTAAAAATCAATATTTTCGAAGAGTATACAGGAGAATGTTCGGATCAAAAGCAATTTAATCAAGTGAGCCGAACTTAATGTTAGAGCACTGCTCGGTCGAACTCGGAAGCGTTGCTATCTCAAGCTTGTTTGTCAAGTTTAGTTGCCAAAACTATAAGTCTTGATTTATAGTCTACTTATAGATAAGTCTCGGATTAGGATAGAATGTGTAGTTGAGCTTTAGACTTCACGGCGTTCATCGATTGAAGACGAAGAACTACTAAGGGGATCTTGTGGAACTTCATCAACAAAAGGTATGTGGAGACTTGAACTCATCTATCACTCAAAAGTCTATCTACTTTATCTCCTATTTGAGATAAAAGTCGTTTAGCTATATAGACTTCGATTATACACATTTGATATTTCGAGCTGGGTTTAACTCGCTTACATATTTCTCGAAATATGTGTTGGTAAGATTTCGCTTTAACCAAGTTCATCTTATATTCTTGACGAAAGTCAAAAGATGATCATGTGAAAATCGCTTGGTAATTAACATCTTATATGATTTGTGTGAGACAGTCATTTGGTGTAGACTCGAAATGTTTCGTATTGATCATTCGATCACTTGGAAATTGCTTTGAAGCTAATAGTTTGTGTGAGACAGCTATTCTCGTCTTCCAAGAATGTTTCAATGATTGAAATGGTAGTTTTGAACAATTAACCATGATTGGATATAGCACAGTATGCGTACTCGTATGCTAACTGTTGCAAGTTATTCCAAGTCCGGGAACCATAGTATGCATACCCGTATGCGTAATGGTTTGTTAGTTGAAGTCCGAGAACTTAGTATGCATACCCGTATGCGTACCGGTGTAAATTCAAATTCGGGAATTCAACTGAGTTTGGTGGTGTACGACAGTATGCATACCTGTTCGCATACTGGCGAACCCAGACCAAGTCCGGCTACTTAGGTATGCGTGCCTGTTTGCATACTTGAGTGGGTTATGTTCTAAATCGGTTTGTTCATGAACTAATACATTTATAAAATAAGGAATGCAATCTTTTGCAAACCGTGGCTATAATGTTCATGAATTGATTCGGGTGAATCAAAATCGATTTCTTCAATTGTGTCTTGTATACTTCTATGAGAATATAAACAATTGAACAACTCTAGAACTAGTTTCATTTGAGTCATTTGAACTAGTTATGATTGAGATGAACAAGGTTGATATAAAAGTGTTCATATGGCTAACTTCGGTTAACTATTGTTGAGCCAACAAGGTGTACACGTTTAGGTACGGTTACCCATATCTAAATGAAGTCACTTTTCATTTGTGTGTAACAAGCTAAGTTCGATCTAACGGTTGAAAGATATTAGCTTGAGTCTAATGAGGTCTTCATCTAACGGTGAATATTGAATGCTTTGTTACCAAGGTAAAATTGATTGCAAACCCTGATTTGAAGACTATATAAAGGAGAACTCTAGCAACTGGGAAACCTAATCCCCACACCTCCTGTATGATACTAGTTGCGACTAGATTCGATTCTCCTTTAACCTAGGTTTTTCCTAAAACCATTATAGGTTAATGACTTAAAGACTTCATTGGGATTGTGAAGCCAGACCCAACTATTTTCTCTGTAGTTGCGTGATCTAATCTTGCTGTTTCTATCATATTGAGTACTATCTTCTCTAAGATTTGCTCGAGATTTAATCTCCGATAGGCAAGATAAAAAAGTAGTCACAAACATCTTCGTCTCATTGTTTGTGATTCCACAATATCTTGTTTCGCTACCATACGATTAAGATTATTGTGAGGTGATTGATATTACTAGGTTGTTCTTCGAGAATATAAGTCCGGTATATCAATTGGTTCATGTTCACCTTGATTTATCAAAAGACAGAACAAAACTCATAGGTATTTCTGTGGGAGACAAATTTATCTATTCAATAGACTTTTCTGTGTGATACAGATTTGTTTATCAAGTCTTCGACTTTGGGTCGTAGCAACTCTTAGTTGTGGGTGAGATCAGCTAAGGGAATCAAGTGCGTAGAGTCCTGCTGGGATTCAGAGGCGTAAGGAACGTGACTGTACCTTAATCAGTGTGAGATTGGTTAGGGCTCAACTACATTCTAGTCCGAAGTTAACTTGTAGTAGGCTAGAGTCTGTAGCGGCTTAATACAGTGTGGTGTTCAAATATGGACTAGGTCCCGGGGTTTTTCTGCATTTGCGGTTTCCTCATTAACAAAATTTCTGGTGTATATGTTATTTCTTTTTCGCATTATATTTTCTATACAATTGAAATATCACAGGTTGTGCGTAGCTCAATCAATTAGATAATCTAGCCTTTGGTTGTTGAAATAAATTGATTGACATTTGAACATTGGTCTTTGGTACCATTCAAGTTGTTTCACATAATAATCAGGCTCGCGGAATACCATCTGTTTGATTTGCTGATTACATTGTGAAACAGAGATACAACTCTTGGATATATTTCCATTGATTGAGTCTGACTGTCTAGTTGATTCTTTTGGAATTATATTGGAGTTTGTCTATACAGATTGTCGAAACGAAATATTGGGTGTGGTTGTTGTACCCCCGCTTTTTCACCTAACACTCGTCAGGAGTGAATTTCACTTGTCAGGTTCATCCGGGAAAGGTCGGCAAGTTATGAGACGAACCTGACAACTTCCTGGGACATATTTGGACGCGAAATTGACTTGCAACTCAAGGAAACATGGTCCCGGAAGGATTCTAAAGCCTAAATTTGAGAGTTCTATATAAGAAGACATCCAGAGCCTTAAGAATCATCATATTACATACCATATCCACCTCTCATATTACATATTATACACATCAAAACCTAGGGTTTACTCCTTTAGGGGGAACCCATTCTTCTTGTAATTATGTGTAGGTAAACCTTTGTTGATAAAGGATGAATTCAATGTTCTAGCATGAAGCTTTATTATTATACAAGTTTGTTCGGAGTTTTAATCATCTTATCGTTTGTGTTTACCATGTATAATGTTTATGAGTGATTATTAGATTGATTTGAGATGCATACTAGATTAGTCTATTGATTGTTCTATCGCCAGTAGAAGTTATGAGATAAGTAATCGTCTATTGACTCACTACACAAGTAGACATCGCGAGACCTTGCAAAGGTATTTTTGGAGCAATTGCGAGTGAAGATAACATCAGCAAGTGGACCTTGATCTAAGAGTTTAACTACCGAGATCAACCTAAATTCACAACGCTTAAAGCGTTCGATTGGATTACACCTTGAGTGATCTACTACTTGGTTGTTCGTTGAATACAATCTGGTAGTCGAGAACTTCTGTATCCAGTGATAGAAGGAGTTTTGGGGATAACACTGATCTAGCTGTTATTCTACAGTTGGTAATTAATGGTTCTAACAACGACATATAAGTATGATATTGATCCAATGTTTGGTAACAACAAAGGATTCCTTGATCATCTTTCTTTTATTTGTTTCTTTTTATTTTACTTTAATTCAACCAACCCCCTTTGTCTTTTACTTTATTTTGCTGATTCAAATAACCTATCAATTACACAGCTCTCTGTGGGAACGATCACTTAATACCGCTATATTATTATTTAATTAGTGGGAAATATCTTGATTAATTTGTTGCACTTACGACACGTATCAGTGCTTTAGCTAAATCTTCTAAAGCATCGAGAAAACCAACTAATGTCACTGAGGTAGCATTGGGGAACATAACTTGTCCTAGCACGTATAACACAAAAATACGTTCAAGCTCAGGATAATCGCCAGTGTTTTAATGTCCTTGTTCTTCAACCCTCCTAGCATAACGCTTCAAAAAACTCTTCAACCAAAACACTCTTATTCCATTTGCGTGTAACTTTCTGGATTCTGGTTTTCTCCCAGCATATTTTGGGTACAAGGGAAGTAGTTGTTTCCATTTTCCTTCCGACTCCCAATTCATTTGGTTAAATGAAGGTAAATCTCCCTCACTAACTATTCCCGTCAACATGTACAAATCCAACGGTGTATCCTTAAAACCATCATGGTCATAATTAAAGTCTGTATCTAAATATAAAAATTTAATTTAAATAAGACTAAAACAAATGAATTGGAAAAATAAAACTTATCACATTCGAAATCCTTGAAAAAGAACGTATTCGAAGTTTTCCACCAACGTTACAATATAACTCGCACAATCCGAGTCATGTGGTTTTTAGTTTTCATATGATATAAACTTTTCTAAGGATATCTTTGCACGCTGTCTTGAACAGACAAGGGAAGGAACTCAAACAAAATATTGATCTCAGACCATCCACCTCTTAGTTTAGGTAAATCAACTCGATCGGGATGGCTAGATATATGCATATGTAATACACCAGGACCAACTAGTTGTCTAACATTTGCGAACTCCTTTTCTTTATCTTGAATCCAGACACCACCGTATGTTGCAGATATGGAGTTTCCGTTGTCTTTTCTATTTCTTTTTCTTTGATTAGCTGTTTTAGTACTCCTTTTTAGATTAACTACTCACAAAAAAATTTCTAGTTTGCTCTCTGGAAGGGAAGGGAAGAAGAAATATATTTGAATGAAAATTGAAGAAGATGGTGCTATTTATATACGATGGAGCACCAACCGTGGGCGATGGAGTCTCCACCGTTCGATAAAGACTCCATCGCTTAACCTTGTTACCATAATGGCGCGGACAGTTTGCCAGGCCACTTGGCATGACATATGTATAAGTCCACCCCATAGGAACCGGCCTTAATAGCCACCGGCTAATAGTGTCGTGGTAATTAGTACTTTGTATTTTCAACCGTTTATATTTTTACTGAGTGGCAACGCGACAGGTTATAATTATGGGTTACCTGCTCAACGATGATTAAGACGTATACACTGTCAGTCAACCCCATCACAACTCAAATTACTAACTCCACTTATTTCTAAATTAGTTTTTGTTTGATATATTTGATTCGGATTGCCTAACGAGAAAATACATTGTTTATAGTATGTTTTTAGGGGATGTTACACATTAAAATAATCTTTTTACTCTAAGTAAAAAAAGTTAAAAATCAGGATGAAAACAAAATATTTAGAAAAGATTTCTAGAAACAAAAAAATATAACTTTTTATTGAATAATTTTTTTTTCATGATGATTTTTTGGATTAATTCTGCTTATGATATCCGAACACCCTCAAAGTGTTCACGTAATTTAGAATTTCGGCTAAGTAACAGTTTTTTTTGTTTTGTAAACCTGGATACGAAGTTATGAACAGCTAGCGAGTGCACTGTGCTCATTTACTTCTATTCCATAAGAAGAAGAAAAAAATGCTCATTTACTTCTATTCCATGACAAAAAAAAAGAGGCTCATCGAATAAAACTCTTCGTTCACTTGAATCATTTCCGACTTATCACGAGAATCACGATTAAACTGTTGTAACTTGGAACCAAGAAGGGGGCAAAACTGTTTTGTCACGTAAGGAAAGTGTGCACATGACACGACCAAACCACGTTTTGTTGGACTGAACCGGACTCGAAGAGGACAGAAGGCGAAACGTAAGCCTAATTGTCTAACAAATTGAATTTAACCTCATGAGACACACCATCAAAGTAACTGATATCATTGTTATAACTCACAAGTCTGCTGTATGTATTAACTCAGAACCTATATACACCAGCAACTTAGAAAAAAAAATATAAGTTGTCGCGGCAATGTTAGACCATTGAATCAAATTTTCAAACAAGTTGTGCATCTTTGAAAAGAAACTGCGTCTGCATTTTTGTATGTTTTGAGTGTGTTTAGCACCTACCATATGACTGTATGAGCATTTGAATTCATAATCTGGACTGCTTTTTAAACATTTATCAAGAAGTGTTTAAATTTAAGCACTTGTGACTTTTCACGACTTGACTGTTGGAATCAAGAAGGGGGGAAATTGTACAGAAGACCAAGACCAAACCACGTTTTTTTTGTGGTCCGACGACGAGAACAGGAGTAAAAACTTAGACCTAATAGTCAACAAATGAATCTGAATGACATCAATGCTGTATAACCCGCAACTGTGTTGCATTAAGTCAGAACTTACACACACCATGAACTTTATCATACATCTATTGCCAATTGATCTTAGAATAAGAAAGATCATCACTGTTTGGGCTTCTCAAAAATGAATTATTGGGTCTTCACGACAAAGCCATCATCACCAATTTCTCAATGATTCTCTATATTTTTTTATCAAATTCTAATCCATATATGATTCTCTCTTTACTAAATTCTAAGTTGTACAATTAAGAAACTTAGGAAGGATAAATATAAGTACTAAGCTTTAATACCTAGAGAATAATTGAGACAATTTGAGTTGTTTGTGTGCCAGTCTGTATACTCCTCCCTTTTCTATACGAGATTCTTCTTTTCCTACTTTTTATGATGATTTTTATCAATTTGGATTTCGAATAAAAATCAAATTTTGTTCCCACTTAGTTGGACAACCAAAACCACACCTTTATCTTTGGGGGTACTAAAATGACATGTATCACACCAAATTTCGGGTGCAGTTCTTCTTATTCTCTAAATGGGTGAGTATCATGCCAAAAATGTGGTTTCAGGCAAGTGATGACACCAGGACTGACGCACTCAAATGAACGCGAGATGCCTACATTAACAAACATTGACGTAGACGTAGCCAAATTATCTTATGGAAATCCTAGAGTCCATTTGCTAATGAAGGATTGGCAAATTACCTGGGAGACTCCAAAATTCAAACACAATACCAATATTAAAACCAAATTTCAACCGGCCGAGTTGGGTAGGAGCATGACTTTCCCGTTGAGATAGCTAATATTAGAACCAAGTCCAACTGAGGCTGGCTGTGATGGACATGAGCATAACTATCTCCTTGAGGTCAACTGATCGAGTCTCCACTCTAGAATCCCGGGATTGTATAAAAACCATTCTTATGTCTCATGAACGCCAACTTTAATGAAGAACAAGCGATCGTATATATCAAGCACCAAAAATCTTACTAGTCATCCACTACTAATTCTATTTTAACCCCTAAAAAGTACTTAATTGAACCAGCTAATACTCAATTGAACCAGCTAAAACAAGGAGTTATGATCATCTAATACTCTACAGTATTTTAGATGAATAATATTAAGAGGAGGGATCCTTTGACAGGCTCCCATTTCACAGGATTTAACAGCCTGGCTTCAACCGTTGGATGAAAAAAAAATCACGGTGGAGATCTTTCGATAGAAACCCGGGTTACGGTATACCCACAACAAAATGAAATGGTTTTTAGGTCTTTATATCTCAACTTTCTTTCTCTTTCATCCTCCCACAAACACAGAAAAAAACTTTGTCATCAATCGTCAAGATTGATTGTACAGGGTGCATTAAGGTTATGGAGGAATCGATTATTCCTCCCATTTGCTGAAAACATTGTTAAGAGAAGGTTTTCTTTTTATTTTCTTATTGTATGGTATATCAACAAATTGTTTTTGATCTCGATCAACAGAGATTTGATATGTTCATTTTAATTTTATTTGGAGAAGCCCAGAGGATTTGAAGTTTTTGGAAAGGATAAATCTAGTTGTTGTAACCACAACAATTTTCTTATTTTTCGGTAAAATTCTTGTCTGATACATATTGATTTGGAGGAAGAAAAACACATCGTATAATCAATACGTATTCTTCTGCGAGATTTGAAATTGAAGAACGTTGAATTAAACCCAGTTAATCTTAAAATTTTGTTGCCACTTATTAGTCTTTAATAAGTGTAGTACTTGTTTATATACAGTAAATCAACTAAAAATACTTGATCACCCAAAATGATTTAACTTTGATTAGGCTTTTGAGTACTAGATTTATCATGATGTCCTCAAAACATTGGTTGTGTCTTCGCTCTTTCTTGATCAATTAATGACTTGTTATCAAAAATTACTGATTTTTACCTCTGATTAAACCACGAAAAAAAAACATTTTAAATGCGAATTCTTCCACGGATATAAAGAAAGGGCACGAGAGAACTCAGAGAAGATCAGTCGAGCCTAATGAAAGAGAGAGGAGAGGAAAATAATCTTAAGAAGTTAAAAGCGATCTAGTTTCCTCGTGGGTATCCGATAACCCGGAGTTGAATGGAAAGATCTCATCGGTGATTGTTTCTTCATCCAACGGTTAAAATAACCCTGTTAAATCCTGTAAAATGGGAGCCTGTCAACGGATCCCTCCTCTAATATTAAAGCCAGAATTCTTTTTGCCCAATTGCCATCAACTTCAACTTTATTAGGTCTTTTCTTCGTTGCCATTAATTTTGATATAAAAAAGGAATTATTATTATAATTTAGTCAAAACCTACTTAAACCTCAAATTGAAAACTTCTCTATATTCTTTTCTATCTCGGGCTTTTACTTGTCTCCTAATCTAAATCAAATTACTACTCTTCTTTCTCTCCTTCTATTCTAAAACCCTCTGCTCTTCTTCTCTGAATTCTCAGAGAGAAACTACAAGAGAAAGATGGGTTTGATTATAGATGAGAAATCTAAGTTTTTGAGAGGAGTAAAGACGGTATTTTTCTTAGTAACTATGTTAGCTTCTCTGCTTATAATTTCTGCTCCTGTTTTATTAGTCATAACAGATAGTCTTCTTCCTTCTGCACTTCTTTCTGCTGCTTCTTCTTTCTCATCATCACCGTCATCATCTTATAATTATTCATCTCTTTCGTTTTTGCAATCACTTTCTTCTCATCTTAATAACTACGATTTTCGATCTTCTCTTGTCGACATCCCTCTCATCTCCATCATCAGATCAGCTGTAATTTTCTGTAAGTAATTCAATTATCCATCAATGTTAAATTTTACAAATTTACAAATATTATGATGATCAACCAGTTCTGAACCCAGGTCGAACCCCATAAGATTTGATTTTTGATTTTGATTTTGTTCTTAAATTCAATGTTACAGGTGTGTATAGTATCTGTGATGGAAGAACGTTATCGCGAGGGCGTTATCTGATCGTAACAACGTTATGTTCATTACTGTCTCTAGTATTTGTATCATTAAAAGCTTCGTATGTATTCTCTGGTGGTGCTTTAATAAGGAGAAGTAAATTAGGGTTCGTTAGTGGAGCTATGGAAATTGCTCTGTTTACATGTTCATTGGTCTTAGCTATTGCTCATGTCATCGTTGCTTATCGTACTAGTTGCCGAGAAAGAAGAAAATTCCTCATATATAACATCGACATCGAAGCTGTAAGTTCTTCAACCTTAACTGATTTCAATTTTGAAGAGTCCATGGGCAAATCACGAAGTTGGAGGGAAGTTTAATTAGTTGATCAAGAAAATTAGAGGAGCTAAAGAAATTCTTAATCAAGGAATCGAAAAGTCTACAAGAAAACTGAATATTTTTTCCTGGTTTAGCTGTGACTTGGGACCCACTTTCAGAGATTCTTCTCTAACAAAAGTGGGTCCCGCGAGCTTGTTTCGGGCTTAACTGACCATAACTGACGTCCCTCGACGGCACAAAAGTATGGGACCCAAGTCTGATGTTGGTGCATACGCATTTGTCAACATATAGGAAGGATAAGGATAGATGATAATTGATGTCGACGAATCGATGATAATATAGACAGACAGGATGAGTTTATTCTTTACTCTAATTTAGTCATGTTTGGGGTTAAGTGTAGAAGGGTTTAATGGTTTTTGTAGCTTTTGATAACTTTACTTGACCATAATGTGTGCCGTATGAAACAGGTCTCAACTTGCAAGCAAAGATTTCCAGCAGTAGTTGCACAGAAAAAGCTTCTAGAAGAATAGTAGATAGTGTACAGATAGAGAGTTAAAAGGAGATATGGGGTAGCCCTGGATAATGGCACAGAGAATCCATCTCTTTCGCAATCCAACTGTGTTCCAGGTAACTTAATGGTATAACCCATTATTCTGCATGAGCTGTTCCACTACTACTGCCCTTTAAAAACAAGGATTTTCTTTTTAGCTGGCGTAATAATGGTGGAACCTAAGTACCTAGAGTCTCTTTAATATTGAAAATGTTCTTGATTATATAAATGTGATAATTAGTTGTAATATTCATTAGCGATAATGTATTATATTTGTGCTTTAATAATGTTTCTGATTACAAATTTGTTGATGCTGTAGGGTTTTAAATCCGAAGGAGATAACAGCCTGGAGACAATTGGAAGACAAAAACAAAGAAAAGAGAAGAAAAAAAACTGTAACGAAGAATGTAAATGTACAGGTTTGTAACATATTACAAGTAGATAGATATAGTGTTTTTTTGTGTGTCAACTGTAAAGGGGGTGGTTATGTTTGTTTCAAGTTTATAGAAGGGTGGCTGTGTTTATTATAAATTTATGCTATGGCGCTTTTTACTTAGTACACAAACAAAAAACTGATCACCTACACCAGAAAGCAGGTCTCCAGATCACAAAGATGACGACTGTTCTAATAATAGATAATGATAATAATGCAAAAGAGTGACCTAATCGAGCAAATCAAACCACAAAGAGAAGATTGTCCAATCTACTGAGAAATGCCACCTACCTACTGTTATCTAACTGAGGTCATGAGCATTAACACCAAATATAAGAGAACAAACATGAGTCCTCAATAACTAGCTGACTCATAAGAATTGAGTCATTCTTTATCCCACATCAGTCAGCAACAGAAAAAGGGGGAAACGATCATATCAAATTCCGCATTTGTAGTCACTAAACTTAGCTTTATCAAGTGTGTCATGATGTTTCTGCCATGAGCTGTTTCTGAAATTTCCCCCTTCAAGTTTTGAGCAAAACATGCGGGCTCACAGCGATGTCCATCCTAAGCTAGGGTTAATACTTCTGTGACCAAGTGACTGTGGTAATCTATTCAATCAAATACTCTTACTATCTCAGCCGTGAACGCTGTATTTAGATTAAGCAGACAAGATAAGGTTTGCAATAACTGAAAGAGCAATATTAGGAGAGAAACAACATGTAAGAAACATACAAATTAGAAAATTCCATTTGAAAGCAGTTTCAATACAAAGTGGCAAGGATTATGACAGTATCAATATTTTACAGAAATTGTGATGACAGTGCTGGATAAGGACCAAACCATTTTAGTGGATAATGAAAAAGGACCTTCTTACATCATTTATTTACCAGAAGCACAAGCAAGTTAGTGATGATGTTTGCATACCAAATCACATGTCAATCTGAACGGATCCCTCCCATGAAGGTTCGGGGATCAGGGCAGTTTCCACTAAACTGAGCCTGCGAGAAATCAAACCCAGGATTCTACAGGAATTTAAAAGACAAAAGAACTGGTCAGTGGAAGAAGAAAGATGATTAGAACATAAAAGCACAAACTAAATGCATGACACTCCCTAATGAATTGGTAGAAGAAAATAGATTCACAATTAAGAGATTGAGTATAAAATGCTGGTGGAGGATATGTGCAAGTTTGGCTTGCAGAGATCTAACTTGATAGTTTTTCAAAATCACTGTTCTACGACAATAAGGTGCTCACCCATAATCCAATGTCCAGTCAAATTCCTACTGTCAGATGGCTATTTAGATGGGTAATTTGCATACATACTATGTTATACTCTTAAATTATGTTTTTACTGAGAAATGGTACTTTGCGAATAGCTACTCAAGGCCACCTATACGGATCATAGTGTTCAAGAGGATAACTAATCACACAAATCCAAACAAAACAGAAGGGCTTGACCCACCTCTTCCTGGAATCTCTGAAGCATGAGGCGCTTCTGTTCTTGATCTGCCACTAAAGGATCCAGCTGACCTTGCCCCTGTATAGGAGAAGACCATGTCTGTCCTTTTTCTCTCTTTTGCAGGGTTACATGCAAAATATCATCCTCTGCCAATCAACAAATAACAAAGTCAATACCTCCAATCAGTACATTTTAAATTCATTCAAAAACAACAACATGGGAATAAGCCAAATTACCTATAGTCCAAAATGAATCATCAGTCTTCACCGGTGAGGTAAGATCATGCTGATAACCAAATTCAACATAGACAAAATGACAAATTCAGTACACACGGACTCAAATAGTAAAAGAATTAAACAGATAAATAGAATTAAAAGCAATTGAGTTGTCGATATGTACATTAAGATATGGAGGGTTTCCTTTAATCCCGACTTCTAAATGTTTAGACTGTATCTTGCAGTGAAATAACTTGGTGGGAACATTTGGTGGAAGTGTTATGTAAATGTTCACCTCCTCTAATGTCTGATCCCATTCAAAGACCTTCTGACCTGAATAACATATAGAAATTTTAGCTCATGGAGCAAAAAATTACTCAATCGAATAAGCTCATGTAGATTACAAAACCTTAGGGATTAGCTAACACAACTGAGAAAACATCAGAAAACTCAAAACCCAGATAATATGAGTTCAATTTGAAAGCCCTAAAATGAGAACAATTGGGAAGAGATATTGAACTACCCCTAAACCCCAAGAGAATTAACAAACTGCGTTCGCTGGATTCAAACCCCAAGGTAGAAAATCGAACTTACCACCGTGAAAGAAGCTGTGACGCTTTTCTGGTCCTAATTTCTCTGCCATATCCAGGGGTTTGCTCTCTTTCGTGTTCCGACCGGAGAGGGATTTTTCTTTGGAAGAAATATGTTTGATAGATTTGGAAAGTAAATGATCTACCCCTCTCTGAGAATGCAATTCGGAGATTTTGAGCCCGTGTGCTTTTATACAAAAATTTTGGGCCTCAGCCCGCTGATTCGCAAGGGCTAGTCATTTTAAGGAACCGGTTCGTTCAACCTTGTAAAGGAGCTAACGACCTCTTGGGATATGCAATTTTTTTTTTTTGGGATACGGAAGAGAAAGAAAACAAAAAAAGAGAGCTAAGAGGAAGGTGTGTAATTTGGGTGGGATATCCAAAAAAAAATTGTATACTGAAGAGAAATAAAAAACAAACTGAGAACTAAGAGGAAGGTGTGTGAGTTAAAAACTCAACACAACTAGGAAAGACAGGGGTGTCCACCAGTCTTGAACTTTGTTGGAGAGAGCATAAGCAGCAAGATCATGCGCAATAGTGTTTGCTCTCTTTGGGATATGCATTCAGAATTTGCTTTTCAACTTCAGAAAATCGAAAAATACAAAGTTAGTTTGGGTATAGAATTGTAAAATGAGATTTCTAGAAGCAAAAAGATTAACTTTTTGTGAAGCCAAATAATTTTGCTTCTAACTTTTGGAAACGACTTATGCTTCTGGCGAAAAGCATAAGCTTATGAGCTAAGAGGAAGAAATGATTTGATAAAAAAGCTTGGCGAAAAGCTACCTTTCACCCTCCTTTCTCCTCCAAAGCAGTGAAGGGTAGAGGAAAGCGAAACTTAGAAGAGATATTGTGTCCCACCAAAAGCATATATTTTAATGTCTCGCTTATTTTCTTTCTTCAATTTAATACTCCATTTTTAAGTCCAGTAGATGGATCCATTTTTTGTATTTAATATAATTAAATTTCATAAAACATGGAATGATATCTCATTTTTGTTTAAAAGCGAGAGAATGAAATCTCGCTTCAGGTCAAATTCCCCCTACAATATCACTTAGACATTCCTTCAAGCTGACGTGTCGGTGCTGTTTAGGTGGGGGTTCCCTCCTCCATAAGACTTAGCCTAACGATTAGAAAATTACACCCATAAATCATGATTTATATGGATTGATACCACGACCAATAGGTAAATACAATTTGAGTTATCCAACGGTCAGGATCCGTTACGATTTATTTATCTTATACTATGTACCTTTTTCAGTCCAGTAAAAAACAATATCATCCTTTAATTATTATTATTTTGGTATCTTAACAGGAAAAAAAATGAATAACTAACCTATAATTAGATCAGTTAAAACTTGAATGCAAGTATAAAATTGAGTAGTCGTCTACTTGTCTTAGACTTAGGTTGTGATCTATGAGAAATAGTATTAGCTAGTTTATGAGTGACGTTAAACACCACACAGGAAAGGGCATGCCTTTTCAGTTTCATCTAAAAGTCTCCAAATTCTCCAGGAAGAAGATCTAGCTTCACCCCTTAGGATTTTCACCACCACATGACAATTGCCTTCTATTATAACCTCACTAAGACCTAACATTGAGCTAATTGATCTCTAAAAAGGAAACCATGTGCTTCAGTTACAACTGGAAAGTTTTAAATTCCCAGTCTAGTACTAACACCAAAATAATTTCCAATACCATCTTTAGCAATAGCATGAGGCAT
The DNA here is from genome assembly GCA_023531105.1 of Papaver atlanticum. NCBI lineage: Eukaryota > Viridiplantae > Streptophyta > Magnoliopsida > Ranunculales > Papaveraceae > Papaver > Papaver atlanticum. The sequence continues at coordinate 2,632,975 of JAJJMB010017633.1, read as the reverse complement.
ACTGGTCATTTCTGAATGATGTATCTATATTTAACTTGATGAAAGGAGGAGTAGGAGGTCCCCAACAAGGTGTTGGTTTTAAATTCCCAGATGACTGAAAAAAATTAGGAGAGTCAAATTTGGAATATGAATCCATGTTGTAGTTGAAGTTGAACGTAAATTAGAAATACACATCCTTGAAGATTCCGTGAATATTAGGTGGCTTGTTCTAAGAAACCAGTAAGTTTTTACATTTCCAAATACCACAGCATATTGTAGTTCCCATGGTAAAGGTGTACACCCATCGCCTTGCATATTAAACCATTGTTCCACCAAATTAGATATGGATAGCTTATTATTACCTTGAACACTCATAACAAAAGAAGAGGCAAACCAGACTGCTTGTGCCAAATTACAGTGAATTAAAAAGTGGCAAGTGCTCTCAACTGCCTGATTACACATTCTGCATTCTTTGGAACACCTTCCACAAATATTCCAATTTTATGCATAACTTTTAGCCCATAACAAATAACTCTCCACAAAAAGGTCTTTATTTTAGAAGCAACACTCTTGACAGACCATAACTTCTTCCATAGAAAAGTGAATATGCAAACACCAAAAGATTCTCTATTTTCTCTGCCAACACTTTCTGAAAGGATTGATAAGGAGAGAAATTTCCACAGGGAGTAAGTTTTTAAATGAACTTATCATCAACTTCCTTGTCGATGTGAATAAGCTCAATCTGATTAGCAGTGTAAGGGTCTAATATTTTGTTGAACTATATTCATATCCCAGGTGTCAGAGCTAGAATTTATGAACAGATTGACTTTTGTAATGTCCCTTATGTTGGTCTCCTCCCAAATGCAGTTATCTCTCAAATTTCCGACTAATCAGGTGCAACCCATCTTCAAGTTATGCCTACTTTCTGAAATAACATACTAATTAATATAGCATTTTTGAGTTTTTTTGACACTCCAAAAAGATTAAGGTCTCAGATATTTGGCTCTTAAAATATAGTTCCACAGGGAATTATGATCATATAGAAACCTCCGTACAAGCTTGGCCACCAAAACTTTGTTCAGATCAGTTAGAGATCTTATTCCAGGTCCATATTTTTACTTTGGGATTTGAAACCTTTCCCATTTGAGAAAATGCAAATCGATTGGTCTTTTGTGTGTTCCCACCAAAAGTCTCGAACGATTTGAATTATCTTGTATATATAAGTGTTATTCTTGAAGTACAAGATAATGAATTCTTTTCCATCCTGTTAATTTGTTATCAAATTTCTTAATCAAGAAATTAAAGATAGAAATTTCAATTACCAAACTGTAGAATCTTCACTCCGAGATATTTTTCATTATTGCCCATCTTGCTAGCTAACTCCCAAATCTTCAATATAATTTAATTGCATTTATCGTCAGTGGCATTTTTGATAAAATCGATTAAAGATTTGTTGTAGTTCACCGGCTGGCCCGGGACTTGATAATACTGACGAAGAATGTTAAAAATTGCAAAAACATTAGAATTATTAGTATTACCAAAAAACATAACATCATTGTCAAATATTGTATGGTTAATTAACATTCCTTGCCACGCTGTTGAGCTTGCACCATTGTAAAAACCATCTTTTTCCATCTTATTGATGATACTAGAGAGAGTTTGAGAACAAATGATAAAGAGCTCTTTCTTCAAAGAAAAATGCTTCAGGATGGCTATTTATTAAAATTGAGTATGAAGGGGTGGTAGTTGTTGATGGTGGTTTTTATTATAGGGCGAAAACTGTAAAAGTCTGCCTACCTGACCCAGCATCAGAAGTAGTAGACCTTGATATGTCTATATTCCGCAAGGAATTTGAAGAGTATATTATAATCTGATAAGTTCCTATGTCTCTCTTCATATTATATTAAAACTCAAGCTCCTAGATGAATTGTTCACTAGTATAGAGCCGAATGAGTATTTAAGCTCCTAGTTGCATTACTAACTAATGCCAGAGCCAGCCGAGTAATCATTCTATGTTCCTAGCCGAACTCTTGATATTGGCATGACATGACGATTAATGTTCACTTACAGCGGAGTAGCACGAATCTCCCAAAGTGTCAGTATTGAGATCTACATGGAAACACTCACACAGGCTGCACCACTCTCTGATAAAGAGATTTTCGTGTAAACGCGCTTTTAATTATAAGTTAGCACGATCGACACGCTTAAATTCCTTAAGGAAAATCTAGACTGTCCATGTAAGTCTTAAAAAATGATCCCGGCCACACGATTTGGCCACGCAATTCAACAAGCCTAGCCTACTCCCAGCAGAGCTAGGCGATCATCATGATGACCACAAGCGGGCCCACTAACATCCCAGCCGGTCGGAACCCATTTAGTTCAACCGCAACACCCTCAAACGTTAGCCAGAACATGGGTGATCGCGCTGTTGAAAAATGAGCTCAAACGAGCTAAGACCGGAAAAAACGGTATCAAAAACATCACGACCGCCCAACTTAGCTAGCCTAGTTGGAAGGCTTAGATCTTCCTTCGAATAGTTAAAGAAGTGCTAACATGTTCACCGGCAACCCAACTCTATCCATGGTCGATCGACCTACCCGCGGTGAGTCAAGAGGGAACCAAACCGTTTGCCCCAAAGTAGGGTGAACGCGCTGTTTTGGAAGCCCTAGTTTGTGCTGCGGAAACGTACTGCTATCGCAAATTGATCACGGTCGTCCATCTTCGCCGGTCAAATTGAATGGCTTAGATCCAATTTCAGGCGGCCCAGAAGGCATCAGCATGATCACCGTCAGCCTACCTTTGCACCTAACCGATCGGCCTGTTCAAACTAATGTCCAGTGCCGTGAATCGATTGCCCAAAAGAGGGTTGGCTGCATGGATTCTAAACCCTAATTTAAATCAACTGCAGTAGGCAACTGTCGTAAATCATCTCGTCCATCCAACTTCGCTAGCCTATTCGGATGGTTTAGATTTATTTTCAGGAGGTAAACAGGGTAACGTTGTGATCATCGGCCACCCCTCCTCCACAGAGAGAGATCGAATAAGTGGTAACTCACCCATAGGGTTCTCAAACGATCGCCCAAAGGTGGCCGGTCATGCTACTTTTTTAAGACGTTCAATTCGCGACTAATTTGAACGAGCTCTAAAACAACAATGTTTCCTGCACATTGATTATTTTCAGCTGCTTGTTTAAAAGCGATGCTTTATATACATCGATTATAAGCAATGTTTTATAAATATTGATTTCATAAATAATTTTATTATTTGACCTAAAAGCACTATGTGCTGCTTTTAGCGGCGAGTCTCACAACTTGACCCATTTACTCGAGACATCTAACATGTCACAAACTGGGGGATGCTCACTGGGGTATTGGTTTGGCGGTCTACAGCGTGCGGCGTGCAATGCGCCCATTATGAGAAAGTGTCAGGAAAGGATGGACGGTTAACAACAATGAGAGTAGTAGTGAAAGTGTGACCAGTTTTCCCTCGTAATGAAAACGTGGTGATCACCACTTTTTACACAACCCCACTTCTCCACTGCTTAATCACCTCCACTTCCTACGAGATCAGGGTGTGAGGGAACATGACTTGTATAAATAGGATTTCAACCTATTTTAAAAGACGGGAGAAGTGTTATCAACACAAGTATCCAAAAAACACCAAGAACTGATAGCTTACATTTTGCAAACCAGTTCTATATTCTGATACAAGTCATAAAACAGCCACACCTTCAAAGTTCAATATTTTTGATCTCAACACCTTCTTCGCTTTCCTCCCTAAGATCAACCCTTCTCCTTCACTTTGTGACCAAAGCAAAACTGGAACGGACATTTCTTGGTTTAGGCCAGGATTGTACAGATTGATCTCTCGAATCTAAAGTACTCCTGCCCAGTGCATTTGTTTAGGGTTTGAATTCTTTTCTCATCAACACACTCAAATTTACCAAAATCAGCAGAATCAGTTTTACCCCAAAACAACTGGCGACCACAGTGGGAGATTAATCTCTCGGTTGCAAAAAATCATTTTCCCTATTCCCTTTTCAATTTCCTAAATTTCTCAAGATGGTTGATCTTAGGAATGGTTCAGAAACCCGCAATCCCAATTTTACTTCTCCTAGCACTGACAATACTTCACATATTATTCCTGAATCCGTTGTTTCATTCAAAACCCTTGTCGAGGCTATGGAGTCTCAATATTTAACAACTATTCACGATTTGATGAAAATCCTAAATGATATTGTTAGGAATCAAACTACTATTGTCAAAACGCAGGACGAAGTATTTGCGCTTTTGGAGTCCTCACGGATCAATTATCAAAGGAACCAACACGTATTCATTCTGGAGGAAACGCTATCAACAAATTTTTTTAGGATCAATACTGATGGCAGTAGTCCTCCTTCCAAGATTCACATTCCTATTCCTGATGAGGAAGGTGAAGCCTATGGTCACGTTGAATGCAAACGTAGCCACCAACCTAACTTGTCTGCTCATGAAGATCAAGAGATGTTTCCTCAGAAAGAAGACTCGTGGGATTTATCACGTTCTCATCAGAGTCCTTGTAATGAAAAAAATGAAAAAGCTCGTAAAGATGTTCAGGAAAGCAGGCGTCCTTCCAATAAAAGATCCAACCTCCAGTTAATCACTAGTGAGGGTGGAAAGAGAAGGCATTTGAGGAACGGCTATCAACAACCCAAACGTGAGGCACCAGCGCAGCAGACACCTCAAACCCGGAAAGCTGCGACTAAGACACCTGCTCTAATCTTCGCGTGTCCAATTGAAGAGGTAATCGAACTCCTAGAAGCGTGGATTTAAGATGACGCCATCAAGCTACCTCCTCTCAGACATCCACCAACTGAAGAAGAAATGGAAAATCCCAAATATTGCCGTTACCATAGGTTCGTCAATCACCCCACCAGCGATTGCAACAAATTGAAGCGCATTTTCAAAGAGAAGGTGGATGCAGGAGAACTTCAACTAAGCACTTAAGGAGTCCACAGAGATCCTCTTCCCGTCAGGAGCTGTATGATTTTTGGAGGCTCCGTCCACAAAACTGTACAGTCCATGATGGAGCATTTATGTGAGATTCTGTATTTCTCCAAAGCGCAGTGTTAAGACATATTTTTGGCCCTCAACCGTGTTGTATCAGGCAAGCAACAATAGGCGAGCTTCCGCCAGGGAATCAAAGAGGAGTTGCTTCACCGAAAATAAAAGAGGGGAAATAATAAAAGGAAGAAACTCATCCTTTGGGTCATAACGGATGATTAAATCCTTTTAATGTTCGTGGTCGTGGATAGCATGACCGCCTATGCTTGCCTAAAGCTCGTGGACGTAGCTACCACTACTTATGCTTCTTCGCTCATCCAAGATTCATGGTCGTGGTTACCGAAGCCCATGACCACCATTACCACGCCTCTCCCTGTCGTGCCTATAACCACCACTCGTCCCTGCCAAGATTTGTTCTCTGTTAAGGATCGTGATCGTAGCCATCCAAGCTCCAGCCAACCTGTTTTGTTCCCACGAAAACGCAGTCTTTTGATCACAGTTGCTTCTAAGAACCATCACTGCTTGTTTGTTGATACCAGCCAGAGCTTTACCATAACACCAACAACTACGGATAAAGGTAATCCGAACTTCTGCGTATTTTATTTTCCATGGAGGAAGTAATAGAGTCACTAGTACGAAGGCAAGATGGTGATATCTTTGTTATGGTAAACCCACCTACCATACAAGATAGAATCATGAAAACCACACTTGGGGACTGAGGCTCAACACGGAATCCATTCACTGTCAAGGACCTCTTCAACTCAGAAGAGACGGACAACCAAGAAATCATGACAGAGTCACCACTCTTCAAAGATGTAGCCTGAGGATATCATCACCTCCCTGTCTGGAAGGCGCCTGACCAACAAGGAATATTTGGCTCAGCCATCCATAAGCATTGCTGTCAATGAAGAATCAAAGAGGAAAGTCGCGCCTCAGCAAGCCACACATACCAACCGCAGCATGCCTGCCATATCACCTACTCTGAACTCAGTGCCACCTACCCAAGGCCTGCACGAAGCTGCGCATCAACAACCACGTCGCCGACAAAGTCAGATTTGGTGTTTCTAAATTTCCAATTTATTATGGAATGGGTGCATGGACTGCCAAAAGTTTGGATACAAAACAAATCTATCAAGTGCGACTCCCGCCCATTGATCAACAAGTGACGAATCCAAAAGATTTCCGCCTTCGTCAGATCGTCAACCACTTTACCAGCAAATTCAATGGAAGTACATCTTTCAGGAGAAAATAGGCTCAAGATAATTACACCTGGGGACTGCTAGCACAGGATGCCTTCACGTCTCTTAACCAGGTTATTTCTGATATCAGTATCATCACTGTCAAAGCTTTACGAGCCGCAGGAATTTCTCAACATGAAGACGTACACGTGCATCAAAGACTCCAAAAGTACGTCGTAAAGATATTTTCACATATCCGGTCATCCACAACTCCTTGCAAGAACGCCCTGTATACCCAAGACGGCTCAAAAAGTACAGCTCTAGTAACCAAACAGAAGTGTGATTGGGGACTGCTCATCGCATCCCATTCCATACAACAATCCAAGATTCAGAAGATGGTTCAAAGGATGTCGCTTGGAACGAAGTCCTTGAAGACTTGATAGCAGCACGTCGGCAACAGAGCGCCTCTCAGCCCGTCTACTTCACCTAACGGCTCCGGAAGATTTTAACCATACAAGCATCCATAACATATCATCATCGCAGTCAGAAGGGAAAGAATAAGCTTGTAAACTAAAGAGACAGAATGAACACAATTTTATTCTGGTCAATGCTCAGGAGTTTAAGGAACATTTTAATTATGGCTTAGCAGTCCATGCACCAAATAACTTAAAGTCAAGGACGGATCAACAACACAGCTACACTCTCCAAGATTAGCCCTGACATGATCATTGCCGAACATATATTTCATCCATCCCTCCCAGGAGTGCAATGGAGTTTGGTAAATTTTGAAATCTACTGGAGAGGTTAGATACTCATTCTTCTGGAGACAGAACCTTATTACACATTCTGGAGAAGATCGATGGTATTGTTGGCTACATGCGCAAAAGAGAAAAGAGCACCTACCTTGAGTTCTCCTGGCTCGCCTTGCTGCTGATTATAACTATTGGAGATTTCTTTGTTACCATTGATGCTTTCTCTACCGCTGCTAATAAAGAACGTCATTGACACCGAGCTAAATGTCCAAGTTTGATCAACTACTCATGGATATTACACTCACAGCGAAAATACGAAGACAATATGAACTTACCTTGCCGCTGACGATTGATACGCTTGTGATGGAGCTGCTGACAGTGAGGAGGAGGAGCCGGATGCTGTAAACGAAAGCACGGAGCCGAAAAAGCAATTAAAAAAAACAGAAGAGAGACGATACCCCTTTTTATACGAACGGAGTTTCTAGAGTTCAAACAGAAGAAGTACTCCTTCTTGCTCCATGAACGGGAATAGATGGCTGGGCGCACCGCACTCATACCCCATAGCTGAGATAGCAACACGCTACTATGAAGGCCACTGAACGCGTGATCCCGCTGCTGAAGGACTATTAGAATTTTCCTGGTAATATCTACCTGCTTCGTCTTTTCAATTTTTATTTTCGTCTGTCACCATTTAATGCTTACCCCGCAACAATGTCACTGTTACGTGCTAAGCAGGGGACTTAATATTGATGGTGGTTTTTATTATAGGGCGAAAACTGTAAAAGTCTGCCTACCTGACCCAGCATCAGAAGTAGTAGACCTTGATATGTCTATATTCCGCAAGGAATTTGAAGAATATATTATAATCTGATGAGTGCCTATGTCTCTCTGCATATTATATTGAAACTCAAGCTCCTAGATGAATTGTTCACTAGTATAGAGCCTAATGAGTATTTAAGCTCCTAGTTGCATTACTCACTAATGCCGGAGCCAGCCGAGTAATCATTCTATGTTCCCAGCCGAACTCTTGATATTGGTATGACATGACGATTAATGTTCACTGATCGAATTTTAGATAGTGGTAAGAAATGAGGTTGTCGTTCACTCGGATTTGTAGAGATTAAAGTTTTAAAAAATACTAAATAAATATATACAAAGACTATTAACAATGGGCGAGAGGTACTGGGACTAAGGATTTAGCCAATCTTCAAAACATAAGGTTCACTTATTTATTCTCAACAATTTTAGCTCAAGAAATATAAACATGGACTCTATTTTTTTGCCAAGGTAGATTCTCAAAACTTTGATTGTAAATGTTAAGCATGGACATCAAATCACCTAAGCTAAGCATGACCCATCTAATCAAATGATAACCAATTTAATCAAATCATATTTCAATTAATTTTAGTGCAAAAGTCATAAAAAAGAATAAAATAAATTTACCCATGTATGAAGTTCGATCTCCTCCGTCGTCCCAGTGTTGGGGTTTAGCTCTTCATGGTGAAAAAACGCTAAAAATTCATCTTTATTAATGCTCAAAAGTGTTTTATAATTGATGAAAAAGAGAAAAAATGGTGAAAATCGGGTTTTGTAACAATTATATATGTTACAAACCTTTGTTACAGATAACGATAATTGTAAAGCGCTGTTGTTACTGTAGCATATAAGACTGTCCTGGAACGGTCGCATACACTGTAGCAGTTACGATTGTTTTTGGGCGTCTTATGTTCTTCGTGTTCTTCAGTTCTGCAGCAGCAGAAACAGCAGCAACAGAGCCTGTAAACCTCTGATTCATCACTTCCTCAAGCCTTCTCAGACCCCCAAACTCCCGACACCTCTTCTCTGTGATCCTAGAAGCCTATTTATACATCATTGCGACATTGAATCTCCTCCATTAACTACAAATAATCTTCTTTTACTCGGGTATATTTTTTTCATTTTTATCATTGATTTTGATTTTCACGCATATGCAGCTGTATTTCTTTCCTTCTATACCTTCTTCACGCTCCATGATATCTATTAAGTCTTCCAAACACGTGCAGTACACATTTAAATTTCTCACAACTCGTGCAAGCTCATGTTTTTCCTCCAACTCCCTGTTTGGATTAAAACAAGTTATCCAGCCAAATTTGATCGATAAAACCACCCATACTAGCTTTATATAGTCATATCACGTCTACCCATTAAGTTTCAGGGATTGAATCTCACTAAATCACGTCCAAACATCCGATTGAAATTCTGCCAGTGAAAGGGAATATTTTCCCGCCAAAAATATTTTTTTGAATTTGAGAAGAACATGTCCTCCCCCTTATCCTGCACGGGTGTCCCTTTATCACTTGTCTTATGGGGTGCAAATAGTAATTTTTGGGCGTAGATAGTAATTTTTCCGGGGTTCCTCCGACACATTTTTGGGGTGCTTCCGGTGCATTTCTGGGGTGCCTTTAGTACTCTATCCTGGGGTGTAAAATACCACTTTTCGAGCCAATTTCGCCGCAAGAGCTTCTTTCTCTAAAAATACCTACAAAGACATAAAATAACAAAATAAATACAAAATCGAACACTAACAATATATACAATTGAGACATATTAGACACAATAATGCGTCTGTCAAATACCCCCAAACTTATTATTTGCTAGTCCCGAGCAAATTTAATCTACAAAATAAAATCCTAACTCACTGTCGCAGGCATCGTCGATTGCACTAGCATGTGCAACAAGCCTTTAAACCCCTAGGTGGCCCTAGTGGCCGAGTTATAGTCTCGGGAGGGTTTACCATAGGTGTACCCACAAAACCTTTACTCCAGACCCTAGCTATCTACGCAGAACCTTGGAATGCACTAAAGAACCTCCTTGGTTGGCATACTTATTGATTACGGGAGGAAGTACCCTGATGCGAAATTCCAATTGCTGTATACGAGTTTGCACTTAAGCATACTAAAATTCATATATAAGTGACAGGGCTCTACTCAGATAGTTTCACTATGGACATCAATATCCGGAGTCAACAAATCACATGGATAGATTAAGAGATGGATATAGAAAAACATAGATGGTTTTGATGTTGACTAGGTGAACGGTGTTTCTCATATCTGTCTGAAGGCCACTACCAAAATGAACCTATCCTAATGGACTGAAATACTGGTCTGACTAATATCAACACAACTGGCATATACAAGGGAACCAGTGGTCGATAATCCTAATTCTAGATCAACTCGTCTGGCATATACAAGGGAACCAACGGTCGATTTATTGAACACACATTTATTATTATTTTTTTTTATTTTTTTTTAAGAACTAACAACATGATTATATCTTGGGGATCCAAGCGCATGCTTCTTGTCAGCAGATTACATGGTAATTCCCGTGGATCCTGCATTCAACGCTTGTTTAGGCGACGGAGACAGGGAGAACACACACATATTGTTATCCAAGTGTTAATATTTATTCCGATTGGTCTGGTCTTTTTTTTTTTTAAATCTCAATCACTCTATTACACCCTAGCCGTGGTAACAACTTGAATCGTGAGCCCCACCTAATCACTTAGAGAAACATATTTTAAAAAGAAAAGAAAATAAAAACAGAATTAAAAAGGACTCAACGAGATATGGCGAAACTATCATGTTATTTCTAACACCTGAGCTCTATGCTTTTACGAATAGACTCTTATAGATGTTTCCATCTACTCAGATTGGTTCCTCAACTCCTAAAACCAAAATGCTTCCATCCACTTAGATTGGTTAGTGCCATCCTTAATAAGCATAAATTTCTAGGCTTTGGAGTTTATTTATTGCAACTAAAAAGCTTTTCCCACACCCCCAAACTTAAATCTAACATTGTCCTCACTGTTCTAAAGATGAAATTAAAAGCATGAACAAGGAGAAACTGTTACCATTTGAAGCAAAAGAGTTAAGGAAAGATATTACCGTGTTGCATGAGAATGGGTTACCTCCCAAGAAGTGCTAAGTTTAAAGTCTTCAGCCAGACATTGGAAAGGATTAGTCACCTTGAATCTTATAACAGTAGTCGGAATAACTGTGGGTCTTCAAAACCAAATAGAGCTGACCAAAGGAAACTGCAATAAACCAACGAAATGAACAAGACCAACATGCCCTTATCTAGTTTCCTGATTAAGATATCTATATCTAATTGTGGTTCAGGTTCAGGTTCTATGAAAGGGTCTAAATAAAATATTTTCATTGGCTGCATTTCTTCATAGGTGGGATCCGAATTATTAGGTCCTAAAGTCTGGAAAAACTCAAATAGGAACTTAGAAGCACACAATAATAACCTAAATAACTGAGGATCCTCTAAGTCAATCAGATTTGACTTACATAATTGACCACAATGAGAGTAATGGTCATTCTTAAGTAAATGTGTCGATTCTATTATCCTAAAGTACTTAGGCTTAGTCTCAGAACTTAATATTCGACACATTTGAAATATAAACGTTCCCACATTTGGAAGAAAACTATTTGGTGGGAAAACAAAGTCAATCTGGGTATCATAGCCTGGGAAAACCACATCAACCAGGGGATGGGTTTCTAACAACTGAACTTCTTCCTGGACATCATTAGGTTCGGGAAAACGAGTATAAAGGTAATCTTGTAAAATGGTTGAGGCACAGATATCAAGTCCTAAGTGAGGGGACTTTATGAGAGTTAAAGGTAAGGCACTAGGAAAGTGATAATCACCCCCAAACTTAGAGTTTTCAGTGTCTCTAGATAGACTAGTCACAATCTCCCTAATTTCTAGATCATCAGATTCTTGGAAATGGTCAATTGATTCTTCTAAGTTATTATCAGGTAGTGCATCTTTACTCATTTCTACGGGTCTATCTTCTTCGTCTAAGACTATTGTTTCTAAGTCGCTAGACTCTAAAACAGCATTTTCAGAATAAACCCGTTCCTCTAAACCACTATCGGCTTCGTAATCAAAAGGAAAAACTACATCATCTAAAACGGTGGTATCCCTAATCAAATCCTCGTCCTTTTGAATAGGTGAATAATCATAAAAATTATTTGGATTTGAACTAGAAATAATATAATCATTACAAATCTCAATTGGATTAATAGTTTCCTGATCACTATGCCTACATATTTCATATTCTTCATTATTACTATCCTCATCATCATAATAGTACGAAGATGATTGAACCTTATCTAAATAATTAGTGTCTTTTATTCTAACCTCGTCCTCCAAATTAGGCAAATATTCACCATTGATATCAAGAGTAAAATCGGAAACACTATTTTGAATAATTAGATCTTTTAGAGAAGTTCTTTTCTGGGTCTCTAACAAAAGCTTTTGGGCCGACTCACATGATTTCCTGACATAATCTAGGAAAGAAGGTAAAGAAAGTTCACTTGTTGCATTCTCTTCCATAACTAAGTTATTCATTTCTGCAAACTTACGTGCTGTCTCAGCTAACTTACGTGTCGACTCTAGTAAAGAGGAATTATTAGAATTATTCTCGTAAGACCAATTCGTGTGTGGATAGTACTTGGGCTCACCATGGGATGAACCATAACCTTTAAAAGATTGGCGTTTCCAACTACTATTCCCACCATGGTCATAAAAATGATGATGTCCATAGTCAAATTCAGGTCGATACTCAATGTATTGGCTTCTATCATACCAGTTCGACATTCTTAATTGCAAGGGAATTCTACACAATCACAAGTAAGGCTGACTCAACCAAATCAAACCTATAAAATCTAGCAAACAACAAGCATGATGGCTCCACTTAGATTGTTTCTAGACCAGCTTCTACTCTTTCGAAAGGGAATTCGGTACAATCTAAGCAAACCTCTCTGGATCGATCCGAATAAAGTGAGTCGAAGAGAAGTAGGGGAAGCTCAGAGGAGCTTTGATACCCCCACCTCTTTGGAAACGCTTCCCTGGGTTACAAGGCGGCTCTAATCGACTTACAATAATCTTCCTGAACTTCAAAGTATGCTTAAAAGAGCAACCAATATTTTTCGAACGACTTTCCTATTAAGCTCGTTACCCTATAGGTCTCGTTCTAGTCAATATTTTAAGCTTGGGTTCGTGTTTTGTATTGTTTTCCTAAGGCGGGCAAGAAGAGAACAATGATGAAATCCGAACCCTTATCTTGTATGGCCTGGCCTTGCCCTTTACTAGGAAATTAAAGTCCATATTCTAAACCTCAACATATATGCACCTTAAGGAAGACAGTAAACCCACTGACAGGGGATTTGCGGGTGTTTAGAAGCTTACCTCCCGTACCAGACGGGCGATGAAACGGTTGCAGTTGACTCGGGCCACGACTCCTATGTCATGTACGAACCCGAGGGGCCGAGACGATATCGTAATCGTCGTCCTTCCCTGCAAACAGTTTATATTTAAAATTTTACCCTTCCGTAGGGTTTAAAAAATAATTAAAGTCCAATGTTTAATGTTCCAAAAATAAAAAATAAATAAAAAGGTTCAAAAATAAAAATTTACAAAAATAAAGTCCTATTTACAATTTCTAAAAATGAAATCTAAAAATAAAAATAAAATCTAATAAAAATAAAATAAAATAAAGTATCTTCATCTTTTCTCCGTTCTTTTCGCTTTGTCTAGCTTTTAATCCCCCAGGTCTTTCGTCTCCAATTCCTCTTTGATTCAAAACCTGCAACAAAAAGACAAAAATCCAAGAAACGTAAAAAAGAACAAAAGAATAAAAATATAAAAACTCTAAATCTAAAAACAAATCCGCGTCGGCGGCGCCAAAAATTGATCGAATTTTAGATAGAGGTAAGAAATGAGGTTGTCGTTCACTCGGATTTGTAGAGATTAAAGTTTTTAAAAATACTAAATAAATATACACAAAGACTATTAACAATGGGCGAGAGGTACTGGGACTAAGGATTTAGCCAATCTTCATAACATAAGGTTCACTTATTTATTCTCAACAATTTTAGCTCAAGAAATATAAACATGGACTCTATTTTTTTGCCAAGGTAGATTCTCAAAACATTGATTGTAAATGTTAAGCATGGGACATCAAATCACCTAAGCTAAGCATGACCCATCTAATCAAATGACAACCAATTTAATCAAATCATATTTCAATTAATTTTAGTGCAAAAGTCATAAAAAAGAATAAAATAAATTTACCCATGTATGAAGTTCGACCTCCTCCGTCGTCCCAGTGTTGGGGTTTAGCTCTTCATGGTGAAAAAACGCTCAAAATTCATCTTTATTAATGCTCAAAAGTGTTTTATAATTGATGAAAAGGAGAAAAAATGATGAAAATCGGGTTTTGTAACAATTATATTTGTTACAAACCTTTGTTACAAACTTTGTTACAGAGAACGATAATTGTAAAGTGCTGTTGTTACTGTAGCATATAAGACTGTTCTGGAACGGTCGCATACACTGTAGCCGTTACGATTATTTTTGGGCGTCTTATGTTCTTCGTGTTCTTCAGTTCCGCAGCAGCAGAAACAGCAGCAGCAGAGCCTGTAAACCTCTGATTCTCGCCTCCTCAAGCCTTATCAGCCCCCCAAACTCCCGACACCTCTTCTCTGTGATCCTAAAAGCCTATTTATACATCATTGCGACATTGAATCTCCTCCATTAACTACAAATAATCTTCTTTTACTTGGGTATATTTTTTTTCATTTTTATCATTGATTTTGATTTTCACGCATCTGCAGCTGTATTTCTTTCCTTCTATACCTTCTTCACGCTCCAGGATATCTATTAAGTCTTCCAAACACGTGCGGTACACGTTTAAATTTCTCACAACCCGTGCAAGCTCATGTTTTTCCTCCAACTCCCTGTTTGGATTAAAACAAGTTATCCAGCCAAATTTGATCGATAAAATCACCCATACTAGCTTTCTATAGTCATATCACGTCTACCCACTAAGTTTCTGGGATTGAATCTCACTAAATCACGTCCAAACATCCGATTGAAATTCTGCCAGTGAAAGGGAATATTTTCCCGCCAAAAATATTTTTTTGAATTTGAGAAGAAAATGTCCTCCCCCTAATCCTGCACGGGTGTCCCTTTAGAACTTGTCTTATAGGGTGCAAATAGTAATTTTTAGGCGTAGATAGTAATTTTTCCGGGGTTCCTCCGACACATTTTTGGGGTGCTTCCGGTGCATTTCTGGGGTGCCTTTAGTACTCTATCCTGGGGAGTAAAACACCACTTTTCGAGCCAATTTCGCCGCAAGAGCTTCTTTCTCTAAAAATACCTACAAAGACATAAAATAACAAAATAAATACAAAATCGAACACTAACAATATATACAATTTAGACATATTAGACACAATAATGCGTCTATCATTCACTCGCAGTGGAGTAGCACGAATCTCCCGAAGTGTCAGTATTGAGACCTGCATGAAAACACTCACACAGGCTGCACCACTCTCTGATAAAGAGATTTTCATGTCAACGCGCTTTTAATTAAAAGTTAGCACGATCGACGCGCTTAAATTCCTTAAGAAAAATCTAGATTGTCCATGTCAGTCTTAAAAAACGATCACGGCCACACGATTTGGCCACACAATTTAACAAGCCTAGCCTACTCCTAGCGGAGCTAGGTGATCATCATGATGACCACCGGTGGGCCCATTAACATCCCATCCGGTCGGAATCAATTTAGTTCAACCGCAACACCCTCAAACGTTAGCCAGAACATGGGTGATCCCGCTGTTGAAAAATGAGCTCAAACGAGCTAAGACCGGCAAAAACGGTCTCAAAAAACATCACGACCCCCCAACTTAGCTAGCCTAGTTGGACGGCTTAGATCTTCCTTCGAATAATTAAAGAAGTGCTAACATGTTCATTGGCGACCCAACTCTATCCATGGTCGATCGACCTACCCACGGCGAGTCAAGAGGGCACCAAACCGTTTGCCCAAAGTAGGGTGAATGCGTTGTTTTGGAAGCCCTACTTTGTGCTGCGGCAACGTACTGCTGTCACAAATTGATCACGGTCGTCTATCTTCGCCGGCCAAATTGAATGGCTTAAATCCAATTTCAGGCGGCCCAGAAGGCATCAACATGATCACCGGCAGCCTTCCTTTGCACCTAACCGATCGGCCTGTTCAAACTAATGTCCAGTGCCGTGAATCGATTTCCCAAAAGAGGGTTGGACGCACGGCTTCTAAACCCTAATTTAAATAAACTGCAGTAGGCAACTGCCGTAAATCATCTCGTCCATCCAACTTCGCTAGCTTAGTCGGATGGTTTAGATTTATTTTCAGGAGGCAAACAGGGTAACGTTGTGATCATCGGCCACCCCTCCTCCACAGGGAGAGATCGAATAAGTGGTAGCTCACCCATAGGGTTCTCAAACGATCGCCCAAAGGTGGCCGGTCATGCTACTTTTTTAAGACGTTCAATTCGCGACTAATTTGAATGAGCTCTAGAACAACGATGTTTGCTGCACATCGATTATTTTCAGCTGCTTGTTTAAAAGTGATGCTTTATATACATCGATTATAAGCAATGTTTTATAAATATTGATTTCACAAATAATTTTATTATTTGACCTAAAAGCAGTATGTGCTGCTTTTAGCGGCGAGTCTCACGACTTGACCCATTTAGATTGAGATCAACTATTGGAACTATCAAAAGACATGATATTGGGATCGATGTTAACATCTCTAGATAACATGTTATGGAAATGAGAAATGGTAGATCCCTTACTTGTCATGATTAGATATGCAGTTATCATCATTATTTTTTTAAGCAAAAATCCTAATCTAATCCTTCTATAAATAACATAAACATGAAATACCTGAGTGTCTTTTTTGCCAGTTGTTGGAACCGATTTTGACTTGTTTCTCTGGTGCAAAAACATTCTTTTGCTCTTCTCAAGACTAGTTATCTTTTAAGAGATAACTTTTTTTGTATGTCAGACAAATGTGCCTTTGCTTGTAGTTCAACTAGGTTCTGTTTCTCCTTCTCAATTTCTCTCTTAGTGTCATCAAGAGTGTCTTTGTGGATGAGCTGACGGATTATATACACACAGATGATCTCAACTAGGTTCAATTAGGTTCTGTTTCTCCTTCTAAATTTCTCTCTTAGTGTCATCAAGAGTGTCTTTGTGGATGAGCTAACGGATTATGTACACACAGATGATCTCAATTTGGTATGCTTAATTTAGGACTAATAGAGCAATGTATTAGGTTTTGAGACTTGATAATATTTTCAAGTCCACGTTGCCTTGCCAGAGTACAACTACACCACCACTTCTTCCTTGAAAGGCTACAAACTTAAAATGTCTAAAGTTGAGAGCACTCCACACTCTCCTACTATTATTTTCATTTAGTCTTGTCTTAGAAAATAATATGAAGGGTTACAACTACGCATGAATGAGTTTAATGTTAAAAACGTCGTCTCATTCCTTAATCCATGACAATTCCAAGATTATGTTAATATCCTCCTTCGGAATTTAATTTTTAGGAAAGTCGCCACAACCTCTTGATTGCATGAATGGTGTTGTTTAACTGGTGGATCACAGTCCACTGGGGTTGTTGTTATTTTTCTATCAGAGTATTGCAGATTTTCAGTGGTTTTGATTTTTTGATATTCACGAGCTTGTCTTTTTCAATGGATTTACTTTCTTTTGAATTTCTTGATTGATAGACGCATTATTGTGTCTAATATGTCTCAATTGTATATATTGTTAGTGTTCGATTTTGTATTTATTTTGTTATTTTATGTCTTTGTAGGTATTTTTAGAGAAATAAGCTCTTGCGGCGAAATTGGCTCGAAAAGTGGTGTTTTACACCCCAGGATAGAGAACTAAAGACACCCCAGAAATGCACCGGAAGCACCCCAAAAATGTGTCGGAGGAACCCCGAAAAAATTACTGTCTACGCCCAAAAATTACTATTTGCACCCCATAAGACAAGTGCTAAAGGGACACCCGTACAGGATTAGGGGGAGGACATGTTCTTCTCAAATTCAAAAGAAGATTTTTGGCGGGAAAATAAACTTATTTCTCTGTAAAATTTTCGATCGATTTTTGGACGTGATTTAGTGAGATTCAATCCCTGAAACTTAATGGGTAGACGTGATATGACCATAGAAAGCTGTTATGGGTGTCTGTTTCGACCGAATTTGGCTGATTAATCCACAAGAAGAAAACAGGGAGAAACGAGAATATCACGTGTTGAGAAGATTTTGTGGAAGATTTTGTGGAGATTAGAGCGAGTTTAACATATTTTCAGCGTGCAGGAAGTGTGTGGAGATCAAACAGATGCGTGGAGGAGATAAACAGGGGAAGAATCACGTAAATATCATCCCCGAGTAAAAGAAAATATTTTGGATTTATTAGCGAGATTTTTACGTGTTGATTGATATAAATAGGTTGTTTGGGGTCTCATTGTGGAAGAGGGAGAGTTGGGAGCAGTTAGGAAGAACCAGAGAGTCGAGAAATCAAGTGGCAGAAAAACTCCATTTTCTGCTGCTGTGAAGAACACGAAGAACATTGGACGCACGCAGAACGTCGTTTTTCAACAGTGACAACGACAACTGTTTGTGGGTCGTATTGCGACAGTGTCAACAACACTTCATTTTTATCGTTCTCTGTAACAGCTCGGTTTGTAACGAACAAAAGTGTTACAAACCCGGTTTTTATCAATTTTTCTCCTATTTCATCATTTGTGAACCATTTTTGAGCATTAATAAAGATGAATTTTGAGCATGTTTCCATGATAATGATGAGCTAATTCTCGCGTAATCAAGGCACGGAGGAAGCTATTTATGCATGAATAATTGGTAACTATTCTATTTTTCTCTAATTTGTATTTTATAATTCACTCAATCACTACTTTGTAGAATTTTAATTGTTTGCATAATTTTTCCTAATTAGTTGTGATTCAATTAGATAGGTTATGCTTTGGTTAGATAATCTATGCTTAAGGGATATAATTAATGTTTGAGAATATGCTTGATAATTTGTGAATTAAGAAAAAGAAATTTTAAAAATAATTAGAGTTTTGGAATCTTTATCATCATTTATTCATGTGTAATAGTGGAATCTAGTGTCTTGGTTATTTTCACTCTAAAAAAAAAACAAATTTGGATTAAAATTTTCTCTACTTTTAGTTTAAATTAATCTAGCTTTCACAAGTCTTACGAACTCATTCTTACCACTATCTAAAATTCCATCATTGATCATTAAAAGAAAAATCAGTTTAGGTGAGAGAAATATAGTTCAAAAAGGGTTCTAGAAACTGACTCTTAACCCAATTGGGTTGATGTTGTTCAAGAGGGGTGAAATTAGTACTCAATTTAGAAGTGGGTGAATGTATGGGGTTTTCTTGGAAATGGGTTTTGGTGGATGAATTGGTTTCAGTTTATGGTTGTATGACTTTGGTACTGAGAGGGGTTTCTGGTTGGGATTTATGGGATATAGGGATTTTAGCAGCTAGAATTTTATTGTCATTCTTTCCATAATTGGTATTTGTATGACAGTTATTGATTAGAGAATCCCACTCGTAGGTGCGCAAAATAGGGATAGATGAGATGAATGGAATTTTGAATCGATTTTAGGGATGAAGATGTAAGATCAGTTCCGCTAAAGATTATAATGGTGGATGAGTGGAGTGAGTAGAGGCTGAGGTGGTGGGTGGTTATTGAATGGTTTTAACGGTGGATATTTCTTTACAACGACTATCGTTGAAATCATAGGTGTTTTTTCTTGGTTGACCCAGTTTTGCTTTATAATTCACGCTAATTTCTTTTGTAAATATAACAATATTCATGTTATTCATCTTATCCATGAAAGTTTCATCAGGTGAGAAAAACTCCATCTTCTTACATTCTTTGGATAATTCTGGACATTGTTTCATGATATTCCCAAATATACATAAAATAAAAAGACTCGAGGAAGCCTCTTATATCTTGATTTAGTGGTGCATTTCTTCTTTGACGGAAAGGTGATGTTCATCTCCCGTTTTGATGACCTAGTGATATCAATCTCGACTACGACTTTGCTAAAATTTCCCTATTTAGTTTGTTTTGTTGGAGGTATAGGGTATAAAATGCCAATTTTTGAGCCAATGAACTCCATAATGTCTTATTTTTGAGCACTAACGGGGAGGCCATAAACTTGTACTATAAAATCTGCATACCCGAATTCATACTCATGAGATACTTTATTTGGATCACAAACTTCAAATAACAACAAATCCTCATTTAGTGCCCATGAAGCTTTGCGATAACATCATTGTAGTCACATCCCAATTAAAACTTGACTAAATATATAGATTTACCAAAGATAGAGATTTGCATATTATCCGAAGGTATCCAAGATCTAGTTAAAAGGTTGTGGAGGATGTTCAATCCATATTCCTGTCCTGTGATGGTTGTCATGACCATTGAGTGTTTGTGTTCATTGTTGGATTTAGTGAGATCGTCATGAATCTCAAATGATTATTTATCATCTTTGAGGAGGGAGGTCATACAGGTAGCTAGTTCTTCATAGTCATGTTAATCATGAATGGAGGATGAAAAAACAATAAAAGAGAAAGTAAAAGACTGACAGAATGAAAAGGTAAAACAAGAAAAAGACTGAGAAGGGGATAAAACATTAAAGAAAAAGGGAATCGACTCTAAATAAAAAGGAAAAAAGGAAACACAACACTAGAATAAGCAAACACAACACACAACACTAGAGTGAAATTCCAGGTGCAATTCTCCGAGTCTATCTTTTCCTTAAAGACGCGCTTCAATCCGTTACATTCGCTGGTGGGGTGATTGACGAACCTGTGGAAGCGGAAATATTTCGGATCCGCCATGTCTTCATCAGTAAGTGGGCGTCGCACGAGAGGTAATTTGACAGATCCATCTTGTATCCAAACTTTTAACAGCTCGAGGACATCCTCCATAGGGAAAGGGAAATCTGGAAATGCCGAATCCGATTTCACTGGTGGCTGTTGTCATGCAGCTTTGGGAGGACCCTAAGTAGGTGGCACCGGATTCTGTGCAGGTGCTGGGGCAGACATGGCGTGCTTCACTCGTGCGGCTTGTTGGGATGTGGCTTTTCTCTTGGGTTCTTCATTAGTAACAACACCAATGAACGGTTGAACTGAGTACTGTTTGTTGATTAAACGTCTATTTCCACGGGTGTCACGGATTTCTTCCTTGATTGGCTTCGTCCTTTCAAGCAATGCTAGGGCGGTGGTGGCTGACCGTTTGGACGCTTCGTACAATTCCGAGAAAGTTTAAAAATGTAAATTTTCAAATAAGGTGTTGTATACAGGGATCATATCGTTGATACACGATTCTACTAGCTATATATTTTTCAATTATGTTTGGGTCATGGCAATCGAGGGCTTAGGTTCTGTACCTCTTGACATAGTCATTGGGATGCTCGTTATTGTGCTGAAACATCCTTCCTAGATCCGATAACGTAATTTGCTCCAAAACGAAGAAATACTTTTGATAGAAAGCACTCACCAACTCGGACCACCTGGATATGCTTTTCGGGGCGATATTATTGTACCAAGTATATGCCCTTCCAGTGAATGACTTGGAGAAATCTTTTAGCCGCAATACCTGGTGGTACTCATGCACTCCTAAGGCTTCTAGAAATCGGGAGATGTGTTAAAAAGCGTTACTTGTTCCATCATAAAGAGAAAAGGTAGGTGATACATATCCTCTTGGTATAGGTGCCTTCTGAACATCCTGAGTATGAGGTGGTTGGTGGCGGTGAAATAATGATGACTCATCTTTTCCACGGTTCTGCAGGAGTTTCTCCAAATCTTGTCAAGTGATGAAATTCGGCTGTTGGTTGTTTTCTGGTGTAATAGTACGACCATCTTATCGTGGATGCTCCCTTAAGTTGTCGATTCCGATGGAAGATCCAAGGGCGTTTTGGGCTTACTCTGTCCGAACTTGACGTTGCTCCGGAGTCAATTGTGCTGCTAAAATTCTGAGGCAGGTAAGTACTTCTGTCTGAGTAGTCGCCATTTGTTCACATGTCTTTGCCAGATTTTCTTGTCTCTGCATCAAGTCTGCTATGCTCAGGGGTACTTCTCCATTTCTCCCTTCAGTGTTGGCAGCATCTTCTGCGCCACCGATAAGAGGAGTAGTGTTATTTTCCGAGATGATATTCCAAGAGATATTCTCAAGATCTGGACCATTGATGTTTCTGAAACTTGGATCAACCCTTGCACCGTATCTAAGCTCTACCATGTTTTCAAAAGGTTGAAGAACTGATTTTCAGTTGGATGAAGAATCTAATTTTGTGACCGAGAGGTTGATCTCCGTCTGTGGTCGCCAATTGTTTGTACCTAATTTTTTTTTTACTTTCAGGTAAAACAAATGCACTGCCGTGGTACTTTCTTTTTAGGTTCGAAAATTAAAATCTAACAGGACAAGCCTAAATCACGATAGTAGTCGTTCCGTCCTACTTCGGTCACGATGGAGAGGAAGATGGGATGATCTTAGGGGAGGGAAGCAGAAAAGTTTGAGAAATTGACAATGGTATTGAATTGTGTGTGTTGGGTATTGAAAACTAGGAAGAATACAGAGCTTTTAGGTATGAAAGCTTGTTCTCTTTTCTGAACAGGTTGAACAACCTATTTATAGTAGTTTGGGATACACAATGGCAATCTCATAAGTACTGGGAGTCGTGAGTTATGGAAAGATGGAGATGATAGGTTAGTGCGAGATAATTTAGGGAAGTTTCTGGAAATCCCTTTATGTTGCGCCCACTATCTCTCCAGCTGCTGTAACTGCCACACTACTTTAACTTTTCACATAGGGTGTTGCCACGCCGCATGTTTTCGTAGACCACCAGACCAATACCACATGAAGAATCCCCCCATGTGACGTATTTTGATGTTTCGTAGGTGTTTTTGATGGATCATAGAGGCGTGTTAAACTGAAGTTGTTGTGAATACAACTTAGCCAAAGCCATCCATGGAATCGGGGCGTGCTCGCACCTTGTTGCGGCATACTAGAGTAGCTTAGCTTTTTAGTGGCCAGTCAATGCGCTACAATTTAGCATGGTATGCTAGTGTCATAAAAGTGGCATGGTTTCGCACATATTTTATGTCACAACTAAAATTGAGAAAAATATTCCAGGCCATAATCTACATGTGAGATAATGGAGTACTAAATTACCATATGGCCTTTGATTGGCCGTAGTGGCCCAAAAATAGAGCACGGACCATGCCATGGCCGTGACAATGGTGTCAGAACCTAGATTAGCGCGCGGAGTCTTGCCACGACCTTGGCCATAGCTGCCAAGGATGATAATGGAGCGCGAGACCTTACAATGGCTGTGTCCATGGTTTACAAGGACGTGAAGCATGCGTGGGGTTGCATTGTGGCGCCCTTGGCCAAAGCTACCACGACCGATAATGACGCGCAAGAACCTTCCATGGCCTTGGCCACATTGCCAAGGCCGATAATGGCGCGTGAGACCATGCCGTGGCCTTAGCCAATGCTGCCAAGGCCGAAAATGAGGCGTGAGAACCTTTCATGGCCTTGGCCACATTTCCAAGGCTGATAATGACGCGCGGGACCACGTCGTGGCCTTGGCCAAAGCTGCCAAGGCCGAGAATGACGCGTGGGATCGTGTCATGGCTTTGGCCCAAGATGTCAAGGCTGGTAATGGCGCGCGGAACCACGTCATGTCCTTGGCCAAAGTTTCCAAGGCCGAGAGTGACGCGCGGGACCTTTCCATGGCCGATAATGGCGCGCGGGACCACGCCATGGCATTGGCCACATTACCAAGGCCGATAATGGCGTGCGCGCACGACCATGCCATGGCCCTGGCTAAAGCTGTCATGGATGATAATGGCGCGAGGACCACGTCATGGCCTTGGCCACGTTGCCAAGGCCGATAGTGGCGTGCGCGACCATGTCGTGGCCTTGGCCAAAGTTTCCAATGCCGAGAATGATTGCGCGGCTCGTGTTGTGGCGCAGTGGCAGGCATGCCACAGGCCATTCTTTGCCAAATTGTGTTACGGACTTAGCCAACATTCCGCGATGTTTGTGATGTGAGTTTAAGACAATATGACAGGCCTAGATTTGGAGGTGTAATGTTATTTTAGTATAGACTTCGAATACAATAGTGCCGCTACAGTGTATTCAAGAAACTCAACCGTGGGAGTTTGCGACTTGAGACGATACTGGTATGACTATGTGCTAAAATATTATGTTTCGACAACATGTTGATCCAAGAATGGCGTTCAATCTCATTCTAATAATGAATAATGCCATGTATATGGCATAAGAGATACGTGCATTAGCGTACATGAAATAACGAGGTTTCTGCTGGGAAAAGCCCTAAAATTTGGCATGCATACACATTTTCAAAATAGCTTTAGGACTACTGAGTCCGTCAATTGAATACACTTTATTGATTCTCTTGCGGAATAAAAAGTTACATTGATATAGATTCAACAACCCTAGTGCCGCGTCATGGATTTTCATTACATTCATACAACTAAGTTCAGGCTAATTTACTACAAATGCTTTTGTCAAAAACTCACCATCAACAACACATACAAGAAGTGTCAATTTATATATTAAATGGATCCCAATAAAAAAATGTTAGTTTATATATAAAGTTGTCTGGTAATCAAATTTTGCCACTTGTCACTGTGAAAAGTTTGATTTTCTCATCATATGGTAGGGCAAATGAGCAAATTAAACTGTTCCCACTGGACTTGCTCTTACTACATCTGCTTGTGGGCACCAAATTTTGGGCCTCATTTAATTGGGCTTCTGGTATTTACAAATCTCAATCGGCGTCTCTATCAAATCTGAACTTTACCGGAAAGTTTCTTTTCATGCTGGTACTATTTTGGGAGTGTAGCTGGTAGGTTGTAATAAGTAGTACAAAATAGTACTGAGTTCTTTCAGGCTATTGTGAGTTCTTTCAGGCCATAGCTGATTGCGGTACTTGCTGATAGACGAAACTTCTTGTAACCTTCTCGCTCAGAGCCACATATTTGATCAGATTGTACTTTTTTTGTCTGTTACTATAACAGCAATAAAAATGCGGCTAAAGCTATAGTGGTTTCAGGTTGCGGTTAGAGAGAGATAGAAAAAGAGAGCTCTGTATTCACGTGTCTAGCTATATACAAACCTTATGTATGCATATGTACGTTTGTACTTATGAGCGGACACACAAAAAGCAAAGAAGCAAAGTCACTTTACGACATTGCGCACAGATTACATCACCAAAGATTCTGAAATTACATTAAGTAGCCATGTCATTAAGAGAATTTTTATGCTGCGCTATGTGAACAACTTTCTACGTAGGAACGCAAGGCCGGGAGACTGGAATATTTGGAAGTTAATGTACAAGAAATTAGTGTGATTAAAGTTTTAGTCAAGAGAGTTACACGGGAAATACATTACCGTACCAAAAACTTAAGAAATTGATTCAGGTCAAATGAAACGTTTGACTTGAATTAATACAGAGAGATGTATGGACTTAAGTTAAGATTTCAGTTAGCTAGGTCTTTAATGTTTCATGTTTGACCTACATGCAAAAGTCGTATTCGCAATAACCTCAACATACTTTCCTTGTGGTGTTTAAAGAGGTGGGAGATAATTGGTAGACTTCTAGCATTGTGCAACCGAAGCACCTTTGATCACCGTAGAGGCGAACCTACCGATTAATGCCTTACATGCCAGGGCATAGATAAGTAAATAGGATTTTGAAACATGCACATAAAGTAGAAATGGATTCTATATTTTAGTTTAGGAGTTACTCTCAAATATGACACTGCACAAAAATGTACAAAATGCGGTTTCAATATTAATGTCTTCATTACTAGTAATCAAATAAGCCGATCAGGAATTAAAACTACTCTGCACTGTAGCTAGTAGTTTCTTTGATTCTTTTTCTGAAAAGACATAGAAATATTGAACCAAATGGCAAACAAACAGAGTCTATGAAGTGCATGCAAATACACAATCTAAGCACAACACAAACTTACAAATCCTATGAAGCTTCCTGGAAATATCAGTTACAGTAGTATTCTTATCCCTTTTATTGCATAACTCAACAATATTTATAGCTTCGTCAGTTTCTCATTTTTATCACACTTACACTCATTTCCATACAAGAATCCTAAACAGAAACAAACCCTTAACCAGAGAAAGGAAAAGAAATGACTTAATATTTCTTTCATCACTACCAAAGTTTTAGTCCTTTTAGCATTTTGAGCAACACCCAGAATTTTAGTACAAGTAAGACTACTTATTAGTTTTCGTATACGCAATGGCAGATGCATCTGAAAATTTTAATAATCTTCATTATCAGATTAATGGTTATCTAGAACACAACTTAGATTTGGAGAATAATGGAAACTTAATAAAAACTAGAGACTCGGCGAACGATCATCATCAGCATCATCGACAAGTATTACGAACCGCACATAATATGTCGTCGTCTTCGTTACGAAAGAAATCTGATCTTTCACTTCTTTCAAATGTTAGAGTGGGGATTGTTCGAAGAACTTTGAGGAATATCAATGAAGTTGTATTTGGAACCAAATTATCAGTTCTTTTTCCAGCTATTCCTTTAGCTATCATCGCCAATTGTTATCATTTTGGAAGAGTAAGCGGTGAATTCTTTTTGTTTAACCTGTCACTCCTTTTGATTCTTTTGTTCTTGCAATGTTTTACATTTGACCCACAATGATAGTGCGCAAACACCGGTGTCGACTTCCGGCCGTGGGAATTTTAACCTGGATTCCGGCCCTGCAGAGTTATTATTATGAACAGTATATTAGTGACTCATGAAAAATGTTTTTTCCGTTAGATCATAAATACATTCCATCTGGTTTGCTTTTTTCTGCAAAAATTTATTTAGTTTTCTTTGTACCGGAACAGCCTTGGATTTTTGCTCTGAGTTTACTGGGGCTAACTCCACTTGCTGAACGTGTCAGTTTCCTCACTGAGTAAGTTTTCAGAAACCTTGAAATTCTGAACTCAATGAAAATCTATTTTAAGTTACATATCAATGTTTATTTATTGATTTTCCTTGGCAAATTTTTTGTGCAGGCAGATTTCCTTCTATACGGGTCCAACAGGTATAAATATGTACAATCTCTGGCTCTTTTTATTCCAACTTACAGAATTTGAAATGTAATGAAATTAATAAATGGATTTTGCACCAATTTTGACGCATGCAGTTGGAGGGCTTCTAAATGCAACATGTGGAAATGCAACTGAACTCATAATAGCAACATTTGCTCTAAGCAAAAGAAAAATTGAAGTAGTGAAGTACTCTCTTGTGGGTTCTATTATCTCAAACCTTCTTCTTGTTCTTGGTACTTCCCTTCTGTGTGGTGGTCTTGCTAACCTAAAGAAGAACCAGAAGTATGACAGAGTAAGATTCTCCCTCAGTCCCTCTGATCAATTTCATATCTACATTAGATGTTTTGCAGTGCCTACAAGAGTGTCAGCCAGGCATTAGAGTGCATGCCTGAGCGGTGTATACACAAGTGTGCTGCACGTTGTTCCGTTACGTTGAATTTCACCATAAGAATGTTCATGTTATTTATTGTTTATCGTCGATTTGTAATTATTGTCCCGTTATATTTTCATGAACAGAAGCAAGCAGATGTCAACTCGCAACTCCTATTGCTTGCATTTTTATGCCATCTGTTGCCCTTAATGTTCAGATGTAGTTCTGCAGCTTCTGCTAGTCCTGATGCAGCAGCATTTGCTATCCTTCAATTATCTAGAGCAAGTAGTATCATCATGTTGATTGGATATATTGCATATCTTTTCTTCCAACTGAAGACACACAGAAAGTTATTCCAAGCAGAAGAAGTGAGTAAACAATAACAACAGTTTCATTGGATAACCATGGATTTTTTTACCATATTATTAGCCAATTATTTCTTCGGATGCCTAAATATATAACCCTGTTGTGTAATTCAATAGGAAGAAGTAGTAGACGGCGGTGATGACACGGTATTAGAAGAGGCAGTTATTGGATTTTGGAGTGGATTTATCTGGCTGGCTGGAATGACAGTCTTGATAGCTTTGTTATCTGAGTATGTTGTGGGTACAATTGAGGTATATATGGATCACTAGCATAAACATTTTTCTTGAAACAAAATTTAAGGGTAGTCCTAATTCTTGAAGTTTCTTTCTTTCATTTCACTCAAAATCTGCAACTCCTTTACCAATCACAGGCTACCTCAAGTTCATGGGGTTTGTCCGTAAGTTTCATCAGTATCATCTTACTGCCAATAGTTGGAAACGCTGCTGAACATGCCGGTGCTGTCATATTCGCTTTTAAAAACAAACTGGTACGCAAATTTATTTATTTTTGTCGACAGTATAAAGTTCTTTTTTCCGTCTTGTTTATATCAATTTTCTTCATGTTTAGTGTACTGACGATTTATGTTTTGAACTTAATGCAGGATATATCTTTAGGTGTTGCTCTCGGTTCTGCTACTCAAATTTCTATGTTTGTGGTTCCATTAACTGTCATTCTTGCATGGACATTGGGTATCGAAATGGATCTTGATTTTAATCTTCTTGAGACCGGCTGTCTTGGTTTTTCCATCTTGATCACGGCCTTCACTTTACAGGTTTTCTGTTTTCTTACCTCAGTTCTGAATCAATTCTTTTTTCATTATTGAATCAAAATTTCTTGTTTGCTTTCCGTGGTTGTAAGCATTTGTGAAAACAAATACAAAAATCTAAATAAAAAATCACTTTTATAATTTGCGTAGGACGGAACATCACATTACATGAAAGGTTTAGTTCTCATGCTTTGCTACGTGGTCATTGGTGCATGCTTTTTCGTCCTCAGAGCCCCATTCCGTAAGTTGATCTTCTTACACAGTTTATACGAAAACTTAATTACATTTATATGGATTATATTAATATATAGCAATTTATTTTTTTATTTTTTTGGTTGCAGAACCAACAAATGTTATTAACTTGGGCTTGATGAAATTCTCAAGTGGAGAAGTTATAGAATCTTGAAAGGGCAGGAACGGACCTTTCATATACAAGAGCTCAATTTCAGTACCGCATGTTATCATACAGTGCACGCTGAAGCAGTTCGTAAGTCAAAGTTTGTCCACGGTTGCGGTTCTGTAATGACCAAGAGTTGAATGCAAAAAATTTCCTTTCGAAGTTATTATAGAGGGAGAAAACCCCTTAGAGGTTATTGTGTTCATGACTCGTGTACAGAGTTCTATGTCGTTTTGGTTTTGATTTCGTAGTGTAATGCATTTTGTGGTTGTTTTTTTATTTATTTACTATTGGTATTGAGAGATGCATATTGGTATGCTCAAGACTCATGTACACTGTTCCCTCTGGTTTTAATTCTCGTAATGCCATTTTCGGCTTCATCCTCGGATATTGATCGCATGGTTTTTAGAAGTTTCGACGATTTTTTTACTACAGTACTTCTTTTGTTTTTAGTCTCGACAAATTCTAAAATCGGACTACTAATTTATTCGGTCTCAGCCAACTTTAAAAGAAATCGAGTTGAATTTAATCGGAGTCCCAATTTATGCACCGGGGTGCACGTTCCAGCATATCCAAATCACTTTGTAAGCTCTCTACCACAGTGACTCAAACTTAAGGTTCACATTTTCAGTATGTTTTATTCATCTCCAAACAGGACGAATCTGTGGTCAGCGAAGTAAATGGAGAAGTAAAAACAATATAAGCCTCAACTGTCATAGGGTGGTGTATACAAGTTCGGTGGTTTAGGAAGTCAGAGAAAATTAATAACAAGACTTTATCCAAAGATTATGCTACTAGCTAGCTAGGCAGTGGCAAATCATAACTAAAGATTATAGGAAGTCAGAGAAAATTAATAGCTAAAGATTATAGTTTAGTGGGACAAGCCTTGCGCTAAAAACTCATAACTAAAAGTATAATAGGAGAAAATTTCATACACCGACTCAAAAAAGTAAGTTTTTTCTTTCTTTTTGAAGCATTTTTAAAGCGGCATTGCTATTCTGTACCCGGGCGCTATCGTCTAACTGATTGTCAAAAGTGTCAACAGACTCAAAAAAACACGTCAATTTTTCTCTCCTCATTTTTTTTAACGCTTCTCCTCCTCTGTTTTCTCTTCTCCGATCATCTTTCTCAGAAGATCTTCGGATTTTCGCAAACCAAAATCATGTAAAAAAATATATTGATCAAAAACTTATTCTAAGAATTTCTACTGGTCTTACATGAAATATCACCCACTTTTTATTCCAATTTTTACACCAAACTCATATTTGAAATCTTTGTTTAAAACCTTAAACGGTTAAACCCCCATAATCAGTAAGTATCAACCAATTTATGATCCTGAGTAAATCTTACTAGATTTGTGCCCATGCTACGCATCGGGCATATTTTTTCTTTTAATTTGGTGTACACGGGGCTTCGCCGCGCCCCGTGGCAATGCATTTTTGATTTGGTGTGCGCAGGACTTCGTGCCGTCCCGTGGCGATGCATTTTTGATTTGGCTTCGCCCCGCCCCGTGACGATGTATTTTTTTATTTAATGTAGCGGGGAAAATACATTAAATAGGTGGAGAATATGTGCAGATTTTATTTATTTTTCCTTTTAACTTAGTGTGGGCGGGGCTTCTCCCCGCCCCGTGGCAATGATTTGGTGTGCACGGGGCTTCGCCCAGCCCTGTGGCAATGCATTTTTGCTTTGGTGTGCGCTGGGCTTCGTGCAGCCCCGTGGCGATGAATTTTTGATTTGGTGTGCGCGGGGCTTCGCCCCGCCCCGTGACAATGCATTTTTTATCTGGTGTGTGCTGGGCTTCGTCCCGCCCTGTGGTGATGCATTTTTGATTTGGCGTGAGCGGGGCTTCGCCCCGCCTCGTGGCGATGTATTTTTGATTTGGTGTGGCGGGGCAAATACATTAAATAGGTGGAGAACATGTGCAAATTTTATTTTATTTTTTCTTTTAACTTGGTGTGCACGGGGCTTCACCCGCCCCGTGGCAATGCATTTTTAATTTGGTGTGCGCGTGGCTTCGCCTCACCCTGTAGTGATGAAATTTTGATTTGATGTGGCAGGGTAAATACATTAAATAGGTAGAGAATATGTGCAGATTTTATTATTTTTTCCTTTTATTTTTGCAGAAAATATGTGAATTTTTTTCCCCTTTTATATATTTCCCCCCCTTTTTCCCAACCCTTGTTCAATTTTGACAATGTGTAACCCTTCTTTTCATTCAAAAGAGTCCTAATATTTATTTTTTCCTTTTATTTTTGTAGAAAATATGTGGATTTTTTCCCCTTTATATATTAATTTAGAAAAAAGAGTCATAATATAGTAGTTACTCGATTTCCAAATTGAATTCGGACTTCCATAAAATTCCAAACACGGTAAGTTAGGTTTTCCTTTTAAGTTTGTAATTTTTAAACCAATCATACGTTGTCAAGTGTCCTCACCTAAATATTGAATTTGGTTTCCTTTTTTAATCTTTTTCCTATTCTTTTTAAACTAATTATACGTTGCCAAGTGTCCTCACCAAAACGCTCGTTTCACAAAACTAAAAAAAGACCTATTTCGGCCAATAGGAAGCGAGGGTTTCCTCACCATTCAACATGGGGGCTTTATTTGTCTAGGCCTTTAAGTCTTTAGATTCTCTATTTTTCTTACCGATGCAAATTTTTCTTATTAATTAGAAATTATAGTTGTTCATTAACCAAGCCTAACTAGTTGAATTTTTTTTGGAAACATGGATCTGATATTTTTTTTCTCCATAATAATTTCAAAAAATCTATTATATAAAACAGAAGGGGTTTTTGAGCTTTGGACAGTCGGATAACATTCTGAGAGACAAATGTTGCATCCGACCATCCCAGTCTCATCTTATCGAAAGACATCTGAGTGATGCAAGAGTTGTAACCTATAATCATTATGAATATACATTAATTGGGTTCTGTCATAATTAGGATCATAAATACAAAATAAATTCAATTAAACAAAAATGATTAAGATTTTTGGCTTTATTTATGTCAATATTCTATTTTTTCATTGTATTCTCCATCTTCAAATAAATGAATAATCAAATATTTTCTCAAAATTAACATAAAAAAATTCAATTAAATGCACAAAATTAAATGAAAACTAAGGTACACCGAAGGATTGTGCAATAAAAAACCAATTATAGAGATATTCCATGATAACTTCTCGACCACGTACACACCACAAATCTGGTACATGAAATCACTAAATCGCCCTTTCAAAAAAAATAGTAGATATGAGATGGAAAATCAAAGAATAGATTTAAAATCCGTTCAGTTAATCTACATCACCTGAGAATTTGAAGGGTTTCACTAACTTATCTGAAGTGAAAACCAAAGACGTAGCGGAGATCGATGAATATTTGAGGGAAGTTATTAGTTTGGGATAATTTGCGTTACCTCCTCCGTAAAGATTGGTAATTTGCATTACCTCCCCTACAAAAATAAAATTAGCAAAACCTCCTCTCGTCAATAATTCCGTCTATTCCAAGTTAGCTGACTCAGCACTAACTTACACGGTTTTATAAATCCGTCCCTAAAGCACCAAGCCGTCCCCAGAAGTATTAGTGACGGTGGATCTGGGGACGCTACCAAAACCGTCCCTATTACCTTTTTGGGACGGTCTTGACCGTCCCAGGAACCCTTCTGTTTTGTAGTGTTTAACGAAATTATTTCGGTAAAATGGAGATTGAAACCCATCAGAACTTCTTAATTTTAAATATTTTAGCAAGAAAACGAAATATAAAGTAAAAGTAGTTTTAAAATTACACAATGAGTATATATAAAATATATTGATGTCTTGTTATTTTTAATAATTTGCGGGGTTTAAGGACAAGTTTAACACTAAAAGTGTTAGAAAAATATATGGGTCTCTATACAATTAGAAAATAATTATGGGGGTATGTGGATATTCGCCACTGTAGCTAGGTGCACGATCTAACACTCTTCCTCAAGGCGGTGCATACATATCACACATGTTCAACTTGATAAGCGAATCGTTAAATACAATATTTGGTACGGGATTTTGTAAGGGAAAAGGTGGCAAGTGCACCACCAACTTTTTTGTTCGGAAATCTGTACGGAAAAAACCTAATACAATCACAAGTAGGTCAAATCAAAGAACCCTGAATAAAATTGTGTGTGGAGTTTCTCTCTTTGTCTTCCACAATCAATATGTATAGACCAAAGGTCCGTGTACCTGATTATGTAGAAGAGTTTTTGGACTATCTCAAAAATCAATATCTAAGATCAATCTAGTTGTATTTGAATTAAAAGAATCTGAATTCTAACAAGTATGAAACATGCAATCTATCTTTCAAGATATGAATTCAACAAGAACAAGTCATGTTTTTGATCTCAAATAATAAGGACTTGAACTATCTACATTGATTAATGTACTACTTGTGTTATCCCTATTATAAAGATAAACAATACGATGTGGAAAAGGGAAAGCATATACACCAAAAAATTTGTTAATGAGGAAAACTGCACCTACCATTTTTGAAGACCACATTGTATTAAACCGCTACAGACAGTAGGCTACTATCAGACTTCCGAATAGAATGTAGTTGAGATCGAATTAATCCTCCAAGTAATTCATCTTCAATCGTGTTCCTTACGTCCCTGAACCTTGCAAGGTTATACACACTTGAATTCCTTAGCCGATGTCCTTTACAGCCTAAGAGTTTCGTCAACCTCAGTGAAGACTTTTGATACTGATCCGTCTCTAACAGACAAGCCTATTTGGTTTCTATTTTGATGTGTTTCAATCTAGGTTTGGGAATCTGTTAGCAGTACACAAAATCCAGAAACCTCATGAATCCTGACACTTACACTCAGTGAGATAAGAAGTTTGGATTACTAACCACCTTTCAAGAACAATCCAAACAAATCAAAGAAGAGTTTAGATATCTATCTTAAGTAATAACAAAGTCTGAGACGGAGAGAACTTAGTGATTTCTATCTATCTCGTTTTCGATTTAAGATTATAAAAACCTAAAAGATAGATAAGAACAAGATCCAAATTAAAGAATTATCAGGTAAAAGATAGTCCAGATAGGCTTCATGAAATCCTAAGTGAATTCTTCAAATTCGTAATCTAATTATGTTTCTCAGGGGAAACCTAGATTTTAGAGGATGACTCCAGCTTATAAACTAGGACACAAGAGTGTGAGGTATTTATAAATCCTGTTGCAAGAATCTCTCTATTTACATATTTTCAAGGCTCTAGCTAGATATCTTTGAATCAAGCTAAGATAACTTGAGATCCAAGCAAACGCTCTCTCAGTTTATATGAAATTCTATTAGGAATTCATGAAAGCATGTGAGAAGTCTGACTTGAAATTACACAGAAGAATATGCATTATAGTCCAGGGTTGTGGAACCGTGCATAATGATGGTTCATAGCGGCTAAGTAGCCTTTGAATTTACAAGTGTTAGAGCACTGCTCGGTCGAACTCGGAAGCACTGCTATCTCAAGCTTGTTGTCAAGTTTAGTTGTCAAAACTATAAGTCTTGATTTCTAGTCTACTTATAGCTAAGTCTCGGATTAGGATAGAAAGTGTAGTTGAGCATTACTTCACGGCGTTCATCGATTGAAGATGAAGAACTACTAAGGGGAGCTTGTGGAACTTCATCAACAAAAGGTATGTGGAGACTTGAACTCATCAATCACTCAAAAGTCTATCTACTCTATCTCCTATTTGAGACAAAAGTCATATAGCTATATAGACTTCAATTATACACATTTGATATTTCGAGCTGAGTTTAACTCGCTTACATGATCATGTGAAAATTTCCTGGTAACATCTTACATGATTTGTGTGAGACAGTCATTT
The DNA here is from genome assembly GCA_023531105.1 of Papaver atlanticum. Lineage (NCBI taxonomy): Eukaryota > Viridiplantae > Streptophyta > Magnoliopsida > Ranunculales > Papaveraceae > Papaver > Papaver atlanticum. The sequence continues at coordinate 2,598,229 of JAJJMB010017633.1, read as the reverse complement.
GATGTAGACTCAGAATGTTTCGTATTGATCATTCGATCCTTTGAAAATTGCTTTGAAGCTAATAGTTTGTGTGAGATAGTTATTGCCGTCTTACGAGAATGTTTCAATGGTTTAAATGAGAGTTTAGAACAATTGGATTTAAACACAGTATGCGTACTTCCATATGTGTAATCCAAGTCTGGGAACCATGGTATGCATACCCGTATGCGTACTGTTTGGTTTAGTCAAGGTCCGGGAACCAAGTACGCATATCGGTATGCGTACTGGCGTGAGGTTCAAGTTCCGGGACTTTAACTGAGTTTGTGGTATGCGTACCAGTTCGCGTACTGGCGAACCCAAACTTAGTCCGGCCATTTAGGTATGCGTACCCTTTTGCATACTTTATTGGGTTATGTTCTAAAATCGGTTTGTTCATGAACTAATACATTTATATAATAAGGTATGCAATCTTTTGCAAACCGTGGCTATAATGTTCATGACTTGATTCGAGTAAATCAAAATCGATTTTGCTTCAATTGTGTCTTGTATACTTCTATGAGAATATAAACAATTGAACAACTCTAGAACTAGTTTCATTTGAGTCATTTGAACTAGTTATGGTTAAGATGAATAAGGTTGATATGAAAGTGTTCATATGGCTAACTTCAGTTAACTATTGTTGAGCCAACAAAGGTGCACACGTTTAGGTACGGTTACTCATATCTAAATGAAGTCACTTTTCATTTCTGTGTAACAAACTAAGTTCGATCTAACGGTTTAAAGATATTAACTTGAGTCTAATGAGGTCTTCATCTAACGGTGAATATTGAATGCTTTGTTACCAATGTAACATTGATTGCAAACCCTGATTAAAGGAGAACTCTAGCAACAGGGTAATCTAATCCCCACACCTCTTGTGTGATACTAGTTGCGACTAGAGTCGATTCTCTTTTAACCTTAGGTTTTTCACGAAACTCTGTAGGTTAACGACTTGAAGACTTTGAAAAGACGAGGGTACCCAAATATACCTCAATCTAAAACTTTTCCACCTATAAGTCCTTTCTTTGAAAGTGATTGTCTATGGACTGAGTTGAGAAAATACAACTAATCGGTTCACACTTCGTGTGATCATCTATGGATACAAGATCGAGACAATACAACAACGAAGTATGTTTACTTGATAATAGGTTCGGACTTAACCAAACACAATAGGATTGCTATCAAGTAAATAGGAATTAACGTTTGGGTATTTTACTTCTAATTGTAATAAACAATTATAATTGCGGAAATAGAAAAGTAAAAGACACAGCAAGATTTTCTTAATGACGAAACCGTAAATGCATAAAAACCCTGGGACCTAGTCCAGAATTGAATACTCTCAGAATTAAGCCGCTATACAAAATCTAAACCAATTTCGTATAGTTGAGACCAAGCAACTAAACCTATAGTTCACCTAGTTCCCTCAGTATCCCTACACCTCCAACTTATAATAAGTCACGCACTTGGAAAAATTCCTTTGGTTCGTATTCCAAACAGTAAAGGAACAACAAATCTGTTCGGCAACAACTCTTTTCAAACAATGTGATATGAGTTTGACAAAAGGCTCTTCCGTTTATCCCAATAAACTCATTTGTCAGGTTCTTAGATCTATCTATTACACAACTACCAAAGTAATTGTCTTAGACTATGCAATCAATACTTTGAATCACAAAGAATTGTATTGATGCTGATCTACTCAACTAATCAATCAAGATTATCACAAATATAAACCGATTATAGTTGGATCCCCAGCCGATCAAGTTTTGTGCACACCAAAGATTATGAACTCAAATAAGAAATCTTCTTTGTCTTCAAATCTTCTTAGATCTTAAATAAACACCTGCACACAAATAACTTGAATCTCTTGTGATAAATCACACAAAGAACGGAGTCTGTTAACAATGGATTATCACAAGATGTCTTTAGATCTACAAATAGTTCTTAAGATCCCCGTCGATACTTCGATCTAGTTTGAGTGAATCTTATATCAGAAGAGAAGATTCTCAAGCATAAACAAACTAGGTGCAATCAAAGTTCAACAACCGTTAGTCAATCAAATCAATCAAAAACTAATAATAAACTTCAATTATCTAGTTTCCCACCTACGGTACTCGTAGAGCTTCCCAATCCCAAATAAGTCTTTAAAACGAGCGGTCGTAAGAGATTTCGCCTAATTAGGGTACTTTCCTCTCCGAATAGACGGTTCCACCAGTAACAACACAACTAGGTAGTTTTGCTGGCTCTGAGGATTAGTTTGCTTGAAATGCAAACTTCAATATTTATAGACCAAGGAAGTTTGGACACCAAGGAATTTCCAAAACCGAATATTCTAAAAGATATGCAATAAACTCCAAATCGGTTTTCATAATTCCTGGAAATGCTCTTTCCAGATATTGACCGAAATCTCAGTAGAAAATCTCCAATTAGTAAATGCACATTACTAATTTTTATTTTCTAAAGATATGCATTTAATTGATGGAAATTAAAAGCATATAAAAACTAAAATCCTTAATTAAAAGATTCTCAATTTATTTCGATCTGGGATTCTCAATTAGCTATTAAGGAATATCTTTGAACAATAAAAGGTAAGAGTTACTGCACATGTTCAAAGTGTGTCGACATCTTTACTTTGTAAATCCTTTTTCATATTTACAATCTTGGAACCGATTTGCCACACTTCCAAACAAGTTTAGAATTAGTTCATCTGACTTCCAAGAACTATGTGATTGATTATCCTATCAAATCACCAATCATGGGTTTAACGGTTCTACCAAAACAAGTTTCGGTTCTACCTCCATGTGGGTACTAAGATTAGTCACGCTAGTTACCAAAAGTTGGTTGACTAGGTACTAGGATCGGTTACCACATATTTATGGTATATTCTTGTATTTGGTTGCACCAGTCATAGGATCGGTTCCCCAATTATTAAAAACTTGTTGTACCTCTTACAAGGATCGATTCCATCTTGTGATCGGTTGCACCTCTTACTATGATCGGTTCCCCAATGTCTAGAGTTGGTCATACCAATTACAATAAATCGATCATACCATCTCAGATGATTACTTAAGATCGGTTTCACTAATAAAAGTCATACCAATACAAAAGTCAGGCATTGTGAATAGTTTTACCAAGATACATAAACAAGTTATGAGCAGTTATACTAAACACACATGTTGGTAATCCAAAGATTTGCAATGAATAACAATACCAATAAGCCTAGAGATTTCCCTTTCGATTCACAAAAAAAGTTTATGAATGTACTTCATTTAAACGAATGTAAAACATTGTTTCCTAGGACAAAATCTTCACCCATACCTATACATAATCACAATAACATTCATACGATTATGTCGATGTCTTATATACGAAGTTCAAAAGATAGACATTATAATTCGTATTGTAATTCTTTAATACTGTGTCTAACTAGAGTATAATCATTCACAGCTTCGAAGTTATGTTTTCAATATGCACGACTTGAAAGATACGTTAGGAATGATACAGTTCAAGTCAAATATTACTAACCTCAAGTGGAAGGATGATGTCATCGTTGTAGCTCTTTACTTCTTCAAGTCTTCACGTAATACTTGTAAGTCTCATATCCTAGTAACTTTCTAGCTAACCTATACGAAGTTGACTCTAGTAAATAATCAAACGAATCTTTAAATGAGTTTTGATTCACTAAAATATGATAACCAAACTTGACATACCAACGCTTGGTGGGTTCAACCGAGATATGCTCTAACATATTTCATTGGGGTTGTGAAGCCAGACTCAACTATTTTCTCTTTAGTTGCGTGTTCTGATCTTTTTGTTTTTTATCGTGATTGAGTACTATCTTCTCTAAGATTTGCTTGAGATTTTTCTACGATAGGAAATATAAAAAGTAGTCACAAACATCTTCGTCTCATCGTTTGTGATTCCACAATATCTTGTTTCGCTACCATACGATTAAGATTATTGTGAGGTGATTGATATTTCTCGGCTGTTCTTCGGGAATATAAGTCTGGTATATCAATCGGTTCATGTTCACCTTGATTTATCAGAAGACGGAACAAAACTCATAGGTTTATCTATGGGAGATAAATTTAACTATACAATAGACTTTTCTGTGTGAGACAAATTGGTTTATCAAGTCTTCGACTTTGGGTCGTAGCAACTCTTAGTTGTGGGTGAGATCAGCTAAGCGAATCAAGTGCGTAGAGTCCTGCTGGGATTCAGAGACGTAAGGAGTGAAACTGCACCTTGATCAGTGCGAGATTGGTTAGGGCTCAACTACATTCCAGTCTGAAGTTAACTTGGAGTAGGCTAGTGTCTGTAGCGGCTTAATACAATGTGGTGTTCAAATCTGGACTAGGTCCCGGGGTTTTTCTTCATTTTCGGTTTCCTCGTTAAAAAAAAATCTGGTGTTTGTGTTATTTCTTTTCCGCATTATATTTGTTTATATAATGGAAATATCACAGGTTGTGCATAAGTTCAATCAATTGTGAATCCAACCTTTGGTTGTTGATTAAATTGATTCACACTTGGATATTGGTTTTTGATACTGTCCAAGTTGTTTCTTATATTAATCAGGCTCACGGATTTCTATCTGTTTGATTTGCTGATTATATTAATAAATCGAGATATAACTCTTTGATATACTTTTCTTAAGATTGAGTCTGACTGTCTAGTTGATTCTCTTAAAAGTATATTGAAGTTAGTCCATACATATTTCTAAGTGAAATATTGGGTGTGGTTGTTAGACCCCCGCTTTTTCAATAAGCACTAGCGGTGTTCAATAACACTAAAGACTAATTAATAATCCAAAAGCACAAAGTGATTTTGTGAATAAAGTTGTCTCAGAAGTGTCTATGAAAGTTGTAGCAAAAGAGAACATAATCATATATAATAGTTCGTGTAATTCTGCTAATACTGGAACTGAACAGGTTTGCAAGCCTCCGACAGTTCGAGAACTCAGCGCATAAGAGTTTGCAAACCTTGGTTGTTCATGAAAATCAGGCCACAAGAGTTAACAAATCTTGACAGTTCGCGAAAGTCTGATGGTATAGTTTAACGAACCTACCTCATTCCATAACTCAGATGTAAAGGGTTCGCAAACCGGATTCTCAAACATATACATTTTACGTAATTCAGACTGACTTTGGTAAAACATACAAGTATGTATAGCTACCACCAAGCAGTTCTTTTCTCACATCCCATTGTTATAGCATTGCTCTATTGAACCCGCTAAGCGTTGATATGTCAAGGTTGGTTGTCATATTTTAGTATCAAAACACAAGAGTCGCTTGATTAGAACTATTAGAGTGAACTTTGTTAAGTTAGGCTTAGATAGAAATGTTGAGACATACAAGTATTACTCTGAAGACCTGAAGATTTCGAAGACGAATTGACATCAGCGAAGACATCGTCCTTCTATTTGAGGTTAGAAATACAAGACTTGACATGTTTTCATTTTTATATCGTTGATTTCAAGTCGTTTAGATTGAAAATATCACATGCGAAGTTACATAAAAGTATAGTATTAGAGACTTGATCATGTTATTATGATCAAAGTGTCAAGGAAGAATATACAAGTTGTTTTACAACTTAGGTATATTGATTTGCAAAGTATAATGCTTATCTTTCGAACTTCATATTTGCGACATAGACATAATTATGTAATGAACTTGGGATTGATTTCATTCCTAGAAAACTACGTTTGATTACACGAGTTTAAGGAAGTAGACTTACGAACGTGTTTCATAGTTGAAAGAAATATATAGGATTGGTGGTCCGGTTTTCATTAAAGATCTAAAGAAGGACCGATCCTTACCTATGTTTGGGAGTCAAGGTGGAACCGATCCTTACCTATGTTGGGAGTCAAGGTGGTACAGATCCTTACCTATTTTTGGAGTCAAGGTGGTACCGATACTTACCTATGTTGGGAGTCAAGGTAGTACCAATCCTAAACAATATGGGAATCAAGGTAGAACCGATCCCTACCTATATTGGGAGTCATGGTAGAACAGATACACATATGCAAAACCGATTTATCTAGTCACGTACACTTTAGAGTTTGTGTAATTTTGGAAATTGGGTTTGCTAAATAGGAAAGTTCAAGATGTCGACATAATGAGTAATTTGAACATATGCATAAATATCATATATTATTTTTCAAAGATATTCCTTGATACTCAAGATGAGATCCCAAACCGAAATGTTTAAAAATCCTTTTGTTAATATTTTCGAATGTATATGTTTTGTTTTTCCAGCATGAAAAAACATATCTCTGGAAGATATATTAGTTAAGTATCTTGTATGCTAGATAATACTGAGTTGTATCTACGAGGAATTTCGGTTATACAGTTGGATATTGGTTGGAATTAGACAAAACCGCATTTAGGTGCTTTATTACATATCTTGAGAATATTTTCGGTTATGGAAATTCCTTGATGTCCAAACTACCTTGGTCTATAAATAGTGAAGTTTGTTCTTATTACAAACTCATCCTGAGGCGGTCACTTCATCTTTGTAGGCACTGTTGTAGCCGACTAATAATATTATTCGTAATACTATATTGGAGAGGAAAGTCACCTAATTAGGAAAAATCTCTTACGTTCGCTACTTTAAATATTGTTTTGGGATCAAGAAGTAAACTAGTACCGTTGCATTTTAGTTTTCAGTTATTAATTTGATTGACTAACGGTTGTTAATTCTTGTGGTTTGGTTATCCTTGAGAGCATTCTCTTCTGACATAAGGTCACTCAAACTAGATCAAGAGATTAGTGGTAGTTCAGATATGTCTTTACACCTGATGTTAACTTTTGATCATCCATTATTAACATACTCTATTCTGTGCGTGATCAATCATAAGTTGAAATCAAGTTTTGTTGTGCATGTACAGAAGAAGATTGAAGATTTGCAGACAAGAAGATTTCTTACTGGTTTTGTATCTTTGTGATTTGCTTCGCGCACAAACGTGATCGGTTGGGATCCGACTAGATCTGGTTTATCTTTGATACACTTATTATTGCTAGTAGTATTAGATCAGCAAACTATCATTTGGTGGTATTCTTCAGTATCCGAATTTGATAGTTTGTATACCTAGATCTGATTAACTTGTTAATCAATATCTTACCTGACAAAAGAGTTTATTAGATTAAATGAAAGAGCCTTTGTGAGCTCAAATAAAATATATCTGATTAACTTCTTGAAATAAGAAGAGTGGTTAGCAAACAGATTAGTCATTTAATGTTTAGAAGAAGATCAAAGGAGTTGAGTGCTTGAAGTCTTCACAGCGGATGAAGCAACTTAAGATAGTGGACTCTATCTTAGGGTTCATGTGTGTCATCCAAATTGGTCTTAGGCGCAGGTATACTGAGGGAACTAGGTAACTAGAGGTAGTTTACATGGTTTCAACTATACAAAATTGGTAGTATTCTTTGTATATCGGCTTAATTCTGAGAGTATTCAAAACTAGACTAGGTCTTGGGGGTTTTCTGCATTTGCGGTTTCCTCGCTAAAAAAATTTTGTTGTGTGCTTTTACTTTACTTTCCACATTATAATTGTTTAAGTTATAATTAAAGTAATTGCACTTGTACATTAATCCAAACACTTGGGTTGATCCCTATAGTTTAAGGTTCGGTTTCGAACTTGTATTATATACCAAAGTGTATACCTTGTGGTTTGATATTTTCTTGACAATCTCTATCAATTATAGATCACTCAAGGTATCAGACTTGTAGGTTGATATCGAAAAGATTGTGGTGTACTTGGTACCCTCATCATTTCGACAATAGCCAACAATATGTGTTGTTGCTTAGGAAATTTCCAAATGATCAGCTTGAAACAAAAATAATTTACGGATAATTAATTATTCTAACTAAGATTGCTAAGGATCTATGAACATCCATTTCTTGAATTATATTTTGAGAGTTTAACCAAGACAAGCTTGAACTCGAAATTTTTTCTAATCAATATTAAACCATACGACATAGTATCATAAGATACAATGGTAAATGTCATGAGTAAATAGGATAGGCCAGTTTTCACATACCTCTTTGTTGATGAATTTCTCGCAAATGTCTTTGTTTTTTATTCAATCTTCAATTTTCGAGGGTTATTCAGTGATGTCTGATACTCAACTACCATACTTTAATCCTAATCCGAGACTTGACTTTAGTAGACTAGAAATCAAGATATGTTTTATACATATAACATTGACAACAAGCTTGAGATATCAAAACTTGTGAATTCGATACTCTAACAGTCTCCCCATTTGTCAATTTTAGTGACATAACTATCAATATATATTGTTAGAGCACGGGTTGGTCGAACTCGCAAGCGTTGCTATCTCAAGCTTGTTTTTCAAGTTTAGTTGTCAAAACTATAAGTTTTGATTTGTAGTATACTTTGTTAGAGCATAGCTCGGTTGAACCCACCAAGCGTTGGTATGTCAAGTTTGGTTGTCATATTTTAGTGAATCAAAACTCATCTAAGAGTCGTTTGATTATGTAACTAAAGACAACTTCGTATAGGTGAGACTAGAAAGTCTAGTATTATGAGACATACAAGTATTACTCAAAGACCTGAAGAATGTGAAGAAGTAACAAGCTACAACGACGACATCATCCTTCCTATTGAGGTTAGTAATATTTAACTTGAACTGTTTCATTCCTAACGTATCTTTCAAGTCGTGCTATATTGAAAACATAACTGCGAAACTGTGAATGATTATACTCTAGTAGTGAGACATACATGATCATAGTGTTAAGGAATTAAGAGACGAAGTATAACGCTTATCTTTTGAACTTCGTATATATGACATCGACATAATCGTATGAATGCTATTGTGATTATGTGTATGGGTAAAGGTGAAGATTTCATCCTAGGAAACAATGTTTACATATTTTTTAAAGGAAGTACATTCATGAACTTGTTTTATGAATTGAAAGGGAAATCGCTAGGCATATTGGTATTGTTATTCATTGCATATGTTTGGATTACCAATATGTGTGAGTTAGTAGAACCGATCATAACTTGTTATGTATCTTGGTATAACTAATCACAGTGCCTGACTTATGATTTGGTATGACTTTTATTAGTGTAACCGATCCTAATAATCACTTGAGATGGTATGATCGATATTTGTAATTGGTGTGACCGATCCTAGTAATTGGTGTGACCGATCACAAAAGAGTTGTGTAATCGATCCTTGTAATTGGTGTAACCGGTCCTAGTAATTGGTGTAACCGATCCTAGTGACTTGTGTAAACGATCAAAAGTAATACTATGAGTATATGGTAACCAGTCCTGGTAATTGACGTAACTGATCCTGGTAACTGATGTAAACGGTCCTGGTAACTTATGTGTTCGATCACAAGCAAACCATATTGAGGTAGAACCGATCCTTGTGTTTGGTAGAACAGTGAACCCATGATTGTGAATTGATGTTTGATCAATCACATAGTTGTCTTGGAATACAGATGAACCAATTCTAAACTTGTTTTGAAGTGTGGTATAATCGATTCCAAGATTGTAAATATGAAAGAGGATTTACAAAGAAAAGATGTCAACATACTTTGAACATGAACAATAACTCTTATCTTTTATTGTTCAAAGATATTCCTTAATTACTCAAGGAGATCCCGGTCCGAAATAAATTAAGAATCTTTTAATTAAGGATGTTAGTTTTATATGCTTTAATTACCAGCAATTAAATGCATATCTCTAGAAAATAAAAATTGGTAATGTGCATTTACTAATTGGAGATTTTCTATTGAGAGATTTCGGAAATATTGGACAAAGCATTTCCAGGAATTATGAAAACCGATTTGGGCATTTATTGCATATCTTGAGAATATTCGGTTTTGGAAATTCCTTAGTGTCCAAACATCATTGGTCTATAAATACCCAAGTTTGCATTTCTAGCAAACTATCCTAAGAGCCAGGCAAACTTTATCTTTTTGTTGTTTCTGGTGGAGCCGTCAATCCGGAGAGGAAAGTACCCTAATTAGGCGAAATCTCTTACGACCGTTCGTTTAAAGACTTCTGTGGGATCAAGAAGCTCTACGAGTACCGTTGGTGGGAAACTAGATAATTGCAGTTTATTTTAGTTTTCGCTTGATTTGATTGACTAACTGTTGTTGAACTTTGATTGCACCTAGTTTGTTTATTCTTGAGAATCTTCTCTTCTGATATAAGATTCACTCAAACTAGATCGAAGTGTCGACGGGATCTTTAGAACTCTTTGTAGATCTAAAGACGTCTTGTGATAATCCATTGTTAACAGACTCCGTTCTGTGCGTGATTGATCACAAGAGATTCAAGTGGTGTTGTGCAGGTGTTTATTGAATATTAAAGAAAATTTGAAGACAAAAAAGATTTCTTATTTGGGTTCTATATTTTTGGGTGTGCACAAACCTTGATCGGATGGGATCCAACTAGAATCGGATTTATTCGATTGATTAGTTGTGTAAGATCGGCATCACCTTGTAGTTTCTTATTGGAATCTATATTGATTGATTGCAAATCTAAACTCTGCTACTTCAGTAGTTGTTGGATAGATTGATCTGACCAGGCAAAGGAGTTTATTTGTTAAACGGAAGAGCCTTTGCATATGACTTGAGATATCTTCATCTGAAAGAATCAAGAGAGTTGTTACCAAACAAATTTGTTGTTCCTTTACTGTTTGGAATACGATCCAAAGGAATTGTTCCAGTGCGTGCACTTATTGAATGTAAGAAGCGCAGGGATACCGAAGAAACTAAGTGAACTAGGTTTAGTTGCTTGGTCTCAACTATACAAAGTTGGTTTATATTTTTTATAGTGGCTTAATTCTAAGAGTATTCAATACTGGACTTGGTCAAGGGGTTTTTCTGCATTTGCGGTTTCCTCGTTAACAAAATCTTGATGTGTCTTTTACTTTTCTATTTTCGCAATTATAATTGTTTATTATAATTAAAAGTAAAATACACAAACGTTAACTCCGTATTACTTGATAGTGATCCTATAGAGTTTGGTTAAGTCCGAACCTATTATAAAGTAATCACACTTTGATTGTTGTATTGTCTCTATCTCGTATCCATAGACGATCACCCAAAGTGTGAATACCGATTTGTCGTATTGTCTCGACTTTGTCCATAGACAATCACTTTCGGTAAGAGGACTTACAGGTGGATAATTTAAAGATTGTGGTGTATTTGGGTACCCTCATCTTTTCAATTGGTATCGGAGCAGGCAAACAAGAAAAGATCTAACAATCTGTGTTTGGTGCGATCCAACCTAAAAGAAATGAACTCGAGTTCACATGAATCGAATTCAGTTAACGTAATGCTAAGATTATATAACTCAAAATTGAATACAGACATTGAAATTATTGAGTCTCTTCGGTCCAAAGAGATTTGGACATGTGATGAATGTCGTTTATATCTTAGTCTCACAGAAGATGCTTCTAGCAAAATCAACAGAAAAATGTCAGAATTTGCTGAAATGGAAAAACAACTCTCTGATTTGACCAATGAGATTAAGATATATGAACAAAAGGAAGATGAGTCTTTATCTAAAACACTCAAGATCCTTGAAGAAAGTAGTAGGATTCAAAATGAGGTTGATGAGTTTCTCAAAGAACTAGACAACTCAAAAGAAACCAATAATTCTAAAGGAAATCAACTCATTCATGAGTATTTGATGAATTATACCTCTGAAGAAATTGATATCTATCAAGAAGATGATCTTTATAAATCTTCAAAATAAATATTTTTTGAAGATTATGATGTCTCAGATATTAATTTTGAATACACTAAAATTTGTGTTGACTTGTTCAAAACAGATGAAGTATTATTGACAAAAAATTTCATGTCAAAACCTAGAAAGTTCAACTCATCAAGACTTGAACATTTTGACTTGGGTCAAAGGACCGATAATTGGTTGCCTCTAACCAAGTTTTCGTGCCCATGGTTCGGTCTTATTTAGGTACGAATTCAAGATGGATTTGGTGATAAAAACAAAGAGAGATGGGTCTTTCTCTTCCTCTACCATCTTCGGTTTCAAAGAAACCTCAACAGTAAACGAGGGTTCGAAATCTCTTCTTTTGTAATCCTTGCATGTTCGAATCAAGAAGAGAAATTTGTATCTACTCATTCTAGGATTCAAGAGGAGCAAAGGGTATCTCTCAATTCGTATCCACAAAGCTCTTTTGAGGAGATTCAACACTCAACCGACCATATCAATTGTAAGTGGTTTCTTACTCTTCTTACTACTTCAATGGCTAATAGAGGTAGAAATGCTATAAATTTTGTTAGTGGTGAAAACTCAACTAGGATCATGATGCTCTACTCTACTATGGATGTCAATTATGACAACATGCCTAGTCTCACCTATGATGTTGTTTCTCAAAACTATTTTGTGAATGATGAGTGTTGCACTAAATTCAGTTCAATCAAAGAACCCATTATGGAAATGTTATTTGTCAAAGTTTCGAATAAGAAATACATGAATTTTGTGAATGATCGAGAATGGGGTATCATCCATGAAAGCTCCTTCAAGGATACTCCGGACCTTGTGAAGCTTTTTTTATGCTAATATGCATGAGATGAATTTGAAGGGTGTACTTTTCGTACAATGATCGGCACAAGGTCTTTTGAGGTTAACAAACAGGTGATTTCTGAGTTAATTCTCTACCCCTACATGAACACCTTCTTACCATGCTCTGATGAAAGATTTAGAGTTGACAACAATACCATTTCATCCGTAATAGGTGGAGTATGGTCAGGTAATTCTCTTCTCATTCACAATGTTGAATTTCATCTCAAAGTGTTTGGAAAACTAACCTCTGCAAATTTGTGTCCTAGCAATATGCATAAGTCTATATGGACTAGAGATGTTGCTGAACTTGTATATCATCTTGCCAGAGGAATCAAAAACTTTGATTTTTGTGGTCTAATGATTAGACAAATGATTACAATTCAAAGAGGTGGTAGAAGAACTCCTGGTTTTGCTTGTTTAATCAAAAGAATATGTAGCTCTTTTGGAATTGTTTGGCCAAATGCCAGGGAAAAGATTCCAAAGAAACTGGGAGAAGGAATTCTCAACAAAATGAGAGGATAAGTTTTCAATGCTCCTGCTCCTATAAGAGTTGAAGGAGACTCAAAAACTCTCAAGAGAAGACTACAGAGAAAGAATAATTGCATTGTTGACCTGATTGATCATGCTACAGAAAATTATCCAGACCTCACTGGAGCACTGTATGCTATCTCAGACAAGTATCAAGACACTGCATCAGAAGAAGACACTGATTTGGATATCTCAGATTAATATCTACAGTCCCTATTATGTAATATTATGTATATTATTTTAGGTCTGTCTGGTGAACAACTTTAAATGTTCTTGTTAAAAACTTGTTGTAGTCACTCAGTTGCTATGTGTTTATGGGATGTCTGATTTCGGTTTTCATAACCTTAATATTCGATCTCATATGTTGTGAACCCTTATGGTTTGTGTGGCTTTTTGATTTAGCGGGATTAAGTTCTATCCCATGTTGGTAGGTTTTATCAAAGGATCATAAGGTGTTCCAATTGAGACTCATATGTAAAAAGTCACAATGTGTTGAATCAATTTGTGTTTACATGAGTTGTGTTTAGCATAAACATATGTGTTTCGGGTTTTCAACTTTTGTTATTGGCACGCATTAGTTAAAACCGATTCAACCTTTCTCTGGTAAATGTTACTCTTTGTTGTTGTTCTTTTGTTCTTGCGAGAGAATGACAACATAATAGGGGAGAGTTCTAACTTGAACTTGTGCTTAATGATATATCTTTCCGGGGAGAATAGGATGCGGAATCTGAGGTAACGATTTTGTTAGTTAATCGTTTTCCTGTTTAAGAAAAACCTGATTTTATTGCATATATTTTGCTTTTGCTTAACAAAATTTCGGTACAATTGATATATATTCCATTATGTGTGTATGGATGTGTGTGTGTGTGATTCAATTATTTCCGGTTAAGAAAAACTGTGTCAATTTATTTGGCTTATTGTTTCATATCTTCTTTATTGTTTGGTATCAAGTGTTTTTGCTTAACGAAATTTCGGTGCAATTGCGGTGCTATAATGGCTATGTTTGTTTCAATTGCTTCCGGTTAAGAGAAGTAATTGTGCAAGTCAATTTATATGGTTTGTATGTATTGTTTATGGATTAACAAAATACGGGATCATTTCTTTAGTCCAATTCGATCTCGGATAAGAGAAACTAAGTTAATTCTGATCTTAGTTAGACTTATCAAATTGAAGGATTAGGTTATTCAAGTCTAATCGAATGCCTTGACAAGAAATACTAGTTAACTAACCTAGTACTTGTCTTGTCTAAAGTGAAAGGTCTAAGGTATTGTCTGAATAATTAGAACCTAATGAGAAAAATAAAGTTAATTCTGATCTTTATTTTGGTCTTATTGAAATAAGTGATTGTATTTGTGCAATCGGTTTAGCAAGGGAACTAAGTTTCTTAGTCAATTTGTTAAACTATTAGGGAAAATTGCTTCGGGCAATTGTTTCCTTGATAACATATTAAAACCAAATTACTTGTAGTTTCGGTTTTGATATTGGTTATCTAAAATGGTATGTGAAACCTTCGTGCTTAACTCTTATAGGTTGTACAAGTCTTTTAGATTTGTGAGATCCTTTCAGTTTGACCTTTATTTGCTCGAACCTTTGTCATTTTGTGACAAAAAGAGGGAGAAATATATGGAGTAAACAAGTGATTTGTAATCACTAAGGAAAGTACAATTGTGCTTAAATGTTATATCTAACGAAAGAGTAAAGCATTGACTAAGGGGGAGCAACATATCATATTGTTATTGTAGTTATCTTGATTCTTGACTACAAATGGGGAATAACAAAGATGTTTGGATTGAAAATCTACCTATCTTACCTTTAGGGAGAGTATTAGCTTTGTTATTCAAATATCAACAGAGACATTTATGGATTGAATATGTGTAGGGTATTGTGCTGTTGAAACTTGTAATCAAGCGTATGTGTAATGAATTCTTGTAATTTGTTTATCCAGATGTATTAAGAGTTTTGTCACTAAAATTGACAAAGGGGGAGATTGTTAGAGCATAGCTCGGTTGAACCCACCAAGCGTTGGTATGTCAAGTTTGGTTGTCATATTTTAGTGAATCAAACTCATCTAAGAGTCGCTTGATTATGTAACTAGACACAACTTTGTATAGGTGAGACTAAAAAGTCTAGGATTATGAGACATACAAGTATTACTAGAAGACCTGAAGAATGTGAAGAAGTAACAAGCTACAACGACGACATCATACTTCCTATTGAGGTTAGTAATATTTAACTTGAACTGTTTCATTCCTAACATATCTTTCAAGTCGTGCTATATTGAAAACATAAATGCGAAGCTGTGAATGATTATACTCTAGTAGTGAGACATACATGATCATAGTGATAATGAATTAGGATACGAAGTATAACGCTTATCTTTTGAACTTCGTATATATGACATCGACATAATCGTATGAATGCTATTGTGATTATATGTATGGGTAAAGGTGAAGATTTCATCCTAGGAAACAATGTTTACATTTTTTTTAAAGGAAGTACATTCATGAACTTGTTTTATGAATCAAAAGGGAAATCGCTAGGCTTATTGGTATTGTTATTCATTGCATATGTTTGGATTACCAATATGTGTGAGTTAGTAGAACTGATCATAACTTGTTATGTATCTTGGTATAACTAATCACAGTGCCTGACTTATGATTTGGTATGACTTTTATTAGTGTAACCGATCCTAAGTAATCACCTGAGATGGTATGATCGATATTTGTAATTGGTGTGACCGATCCTAGTAATTGGTGTGACCGATCACAAAAGAGTTGTGTAATCGATCCTTGTAATTGGTGTAACTGGTCCTAGTAATTGGTGTAACCGATCATGGTAATTGGTGTAACCGATCCTAGTGACTTGTGTAACCGATCACAAGTAATACCATGAGTATATGGTAACCAGTCCTGGTAATTGACGTAACCGATCCTGGTAACTTATGTAACCGGTCCTGGTAACTTATGTGTTCGATCACAAGCAAACCATATTAAGGTAGAACCGATCCTTGTGTTTGGTAGAACCAAGAACCCATGATTGTGAATTGATGTTTGATGAATCACATAGTTGTCTTGGAATACAGATGAACCAATTCTAAACTTGTTTGGAAGTGTGGTATAATCGATTCCAAGATTGTAAATATAAAAGAGGATTTACAAAGAAAAGATGTCAACATACTTTAAACATGAACAGTAACTCTTATCTTTTATTGTTCAAAGATATTCCTTAATTACTCAAGGAGATCCCGGTTCGAAATAAATTAAGAATCTTTTAATTAAGGTTGTTAGTTTTATATGCTTTAATTACCAGCAATTAAATGCATATCTCTAGAAAATAAAAATTGGTAATGTGCATTTACTAATTGGAGATTTTCTATTGAGAGATTTCAGAAAAATTGGACAAAGCATTTCCAGGAATTATGAAAACCGATTTTGGCATTTATTGCATATCTTGAGAATATTCGGTTTTGGAAATTCCTTAGTGTCCAAAAATCCTTGGTCTATAAATACCCAAGTTTGCATTTCTAGCAAACTATCCTAAGAGCAAGGAAAACTTCATCTTTTTGTTGTTTCTGGTGGAGCCGTCAATCCGGAGAGGAAAGTACCCTAATTAGGCGAAATCTCTTATGACCGCTCATTTAAAGACTTCTGTGGGATCAAGAAGCTCTACGAGTACCGTTGGTGGGAAACTAGATAATTGCAGTTTATTTTAGTTTTCGATTGATTTGATTGACTAACTATTGTTGAACTTTGATTGCACCTAGTTTGTTTATTCTTGAGAATCTTCTCTTCTGATATAAGATTCACTCAAACTAGATCGAAGTGTCGACGGGATCTTTAGAACTGTTTGTAGATCTAAAGACGTCTTGTGATAATCCATTGTTAAAAGACTCCGTTCTGTGCGTGATTAATCACAAGAGATTCAAGTGGTGTTGTGCAGGTGTTTATTGAAGATTAAAGAAAATTTGAAGATATAAAAGATTTCTTATTTGGTTTCTATATCTTTGGGAGTGCACAAACCTTGATCGGCTGGGATCCAACTAGAATCGGATTTATCGGTTGATTAGTTTTGTAAGATCGGCATCACCTTATAGTTTCTTGTTGGAATCTATATTGATTGATTGCAAATCTAAACTCTGCTACTTCGATAGTTGTTGGATAGATTGATCTGACCAGGCAAAGGAGTTTATTTGTTAAACGGAAGAACCTTTGCATATGACTTGAGATATCTTCGTCTGAAAGAATCAAGAGAGTTGTTACTAAAAAAAAATTTGTTCCTTTACTATTTTGAATACGATCCAAAGGAATTTTTCCTGTTAGAACAGTGCTCGGTCGAACTCGCAAGCGTTGCTATCTCAAGCTTGTTTGTCAAGTTTAGTCGCCAAAATTATAAGTCTTGATTTCCAGTCTACTTATATCTAAGTCTCGGATTAGGACAGTAAGTGTAGTTGAGCTTTAGACTTCACGGCGTTCATCGAATGAAGACGAATAACTACTCAAGTGAACTTATTGAACTTCATCAACAAAAGGTATGTGGAGACTTGAACTTATCTATCACTCAAAAGTCTATCTATTCTATCTCCTATTTTGAAACAAAAGTCGTATTGCTATATAGACTTCAATTATACACATTTGCTATTTCGAGCCGAGTTTATCTCGCTTATCTATTTCTCGAAATATGTGTTGGTAAGCTTTCGCTTTAGCCAAGTTCATCTTTACTCGTGACGAAAGTCATATTATTTCAATAACTTGAAAATTGCTTTGATGAAAATAGTTTGTGGATAACAACTATTTTAACATCCTCTAAGAAAGATTAAATGATTGAAATGAGAGTTTAGAACAAGTAACCATGTTTGGATATAAACATAGTGTGTTCTCACATTTGTGTAAAAGTCCAAAACCGGGAACCTAAAGTATGAGTACCCATACGCGTACTGGCGTTGTTGGAAGACTGGGCGGCGGAAGTTTCACGTCCGTGAATTTCTGCTAGAGTTTGGAAGTAAAAAGCAAACTCACTCCGGGTACTTAAGTATGCGTACCCGTTTGCATACTTAAGGAGGTTACTTTCTTAAATCGGTTTGTTCATGAACTAAAACATTTATATAATAAGGAATGCAATCTTTGCAAACCGTGGCTATAATGTTCATGAATTGATTCAAGTGAATCAAAATTGATTTTGCTTCGATTGTGTCTTGTATACTTCTATGAGATCTAAGCAATTGAACAACTCTCTAACTAATTCATTTGAGTCATTTGAACTAGTTATGGTAAAGATGAACAAGGTTGATATGAAAGTGCTCATATGGCTAACCATTGGTTAACTATTGTTGAACCGACTAAGTGTACACGTTTAGGTATGGTTACTAAAACCTAAATGAAGGTACATTTCATTTGTGTATAACAAGCTAAGTTCGATCTAACTGTTGAGAGATATTAGCTTGAATCTAATCAGGTTTTCATCTAAGGTGAATATTGAATGCTTTGTTACCAAGGTAACTTAGATTGCAAACCCTGATTTGAAATCTATATAAAGGAGAACTCTAGCAACTGAGAAACCTAATCCCCACACCTCCTGTGTGATACTAGTTGTATAGGCTAGAGTCGATTTTCCTTTAACCTTAGGTTTTTCACAAAACCCAGTAGGTTAACGACTTAAAGACTTCATTAGGATTGTGAAGCCAGACCCAACTATTTTCTCTGTAATTGCGTGATCTGATCTTGCTGTTTTCTATCGTGATTGAGTACAATCGTAAGATTGGCTTGAGATTTATATCTCCGATAGGCAATATTGAAAAGTAGTCACAAACACCTTCGTCTCATCGTTTGTGATTCTAGAATATCTTATTTCGTTAATCGATTAAGATTATTGTGAGGTGATTGATAATACTAGGCCGTTCTTCGGGAATATAAGTCCGGGTTATCAATTGGTTCCTGTTCACCTTGATTTATCAAAAGACGGAACAAAACTCGTAGGTATTTCTGTGGGAGACAGATTTATCTATTCCAATAAACTTTTCTGTGTGAGACAAATTTGTTTATCAAGTCTTCAAATTTGGGTCGTAGCAACTCTTAGTTGTGGGTGAGATCAGCTAAGGGAATTAAGTGCGTAGTATCTTGCTGGGATCATAGACGTAAGGAGCGCAAATGTACCTTGAATCAGTGTGAGATTGATTAGGGTTCAACTACAGTCCAGGCTGAAGTTAGCTTTGTAGTAGGCTAGTGTCTGTATCGGTTTAATACAGTATGGTGTTCAAATCTGGACTAGGTCCCGTGGTTTTTCTTCATTTGCGGTTTCCTCGTTAACAAAACTTCAGGTGTCTGTGTTATTTCTTTTTCGCGTTATATTTTGTTATATAATTGAAATATCACAGGTTGTGCGTTGAATCGATCAATTGGTAAATCCAACCTTTGGTTGTTGATTGAAATTGATTGATCCTTGAATATTGGTCTTTAGTACCGTTCAAGTTATTTATCTTGTATTCAATCGGGCTCGCAAATTCCTATTTGTTTGATTATGGATTGAATCGAGAAATTGAGATATAACTCTTTGATATACTTTTCTTAAGATTGAGTCTAACTGTCTAGTTGATTCTCTTGAAAGTATATTGGAGTTAGTCCATACAGATTGCTAAGCGAAATATTAGGTGAGGTTGTTGTACCCCCGCTTTTTCAATTGGTATCAGAGCAGGCAAACACGTTTAAGACCTCATAAGTCTGTGTTTGTAGCGATCTGACTCTATGGACAGTAGTACTCTCTGATAAACGCATCACCGGAAACAAAAGTTTTGTTTCTATAATGTCTATTAAAGAGAAAGATTTGTCAATCTCAAATATAGACGAACCTACCCGATTACCCTTCAAATGAGTCAGACTCCGTTGATGAAAGGGAAGCAGCTAAAAAGAGTAAACTGATTCTAAATCTTGTTAGAATCCAGGCTGATAGAATTAATCGGTTGAAAAACAATGTCAATGTTCTTCTCAGTATAGTGAGAGATTGTGACTCTAAAGAAAAAGCTCCTTGCAAGGAAAACATTGTAGTTCGGTCATCACGTATCTTACTCGAGGCGAACCTCAAAAAGGCTGTTTTGGAAATTGAAAATCTCTTGAGTAAACTCTCTATTCAAGGATGTTCCAAAAATTCGACTATACCATCTACTTCTGTCACAACTGAAAGAGTTCCGGTTCCAGAAGTAAAATCAGAATCCCTTCCTATTGGAAAAGATGTGCTCATAGCTGCCTCTAATCAAGGAAGTTCCACATCACATGGAAGGAAGAAATCTCCAAACGATGATGTTAAGTTTGTGCTCTCTAATCACTCTTGTGATCAGAAAGTGTGTCTCTTTTGTGATTTAAAAGGGCATGTTAAGCAAAAGAGAAACTCTAGGTTGAATAACAATTTCATTGTTCGACTTCAACACACCTTAGATTTAATCCTCAAAGGTGTAACTTACATTCGTATGTATAAACCAATTGGTTTCAGTACTCACCCTGTGTATTCGACCAGGAAAGTCAGTTCGACGTGTTCCTCAAATGCTCAAAAGCATAATAGACTTCTTAACAAAAATCGTCCAAGAAGAGCTCAAGAATTCTCTTCCGGCAAAAAGGGAGAAAATGTTGCTTTTGATGTGGATAAAGTATCAGGATAAGGGAGCAAAAATGATGATATGAAAAACAACATAAACGTCATAATTGAAGGATATAAAGAGATCGTCAATAGGCTGTCAATTCCCTCTAGTCAAAATTCTTCTGGTAAGAACTCAAACTATGTCTCGTATTTTGATGACAGTAAGTTTTATGATAATTTTTCACATCAAAAGGGATTATTTCCTAGAATTGAAAGGAAAAAGAACCTCAACCGTAAACACATTTCATTTAATGAGCTTAGGGCTCATACTTGTGCTAATTAATCACAAGGGTTGAGAGCTTACTCATAATAATCCTGTTGAGTAAGATGTGTTAATAATCAGGTATACTTTTGGCAAAATTGATTCCTGTTTAGTTGAGCTATTTTCTTATCGGCCATAGCTAAACTATTGTCCGCAAACAACTTTGCTTAAGTATTGGTTGTGTCTGAAGATGTTTTTCGTTTTTTTATTATTTTATTTTCGAAGAAGGTTTCATTGCAACTAAGTTTCCTGCTACTTTTGTGCTCTAAATTGTTTCTCTATGGAGATATAAAATTTATTGAGCCAAAAATTTGTGAAAGTTTTCACATAGCAAAAATTCGGTCGTGTCGTAAAAGTACGACCATTTGTGTGTGTGTGTGTGTGTGTTTTTGGGTCAAGTTGTGTTCGTACGGGTACCCGTGTTACTGTCACGAATCAATTTTGGAAACCCTAAAAGTTACCTTCCCTAAGAAACCATTTAAATACCAAACCTTTTGAGTCACGTATGCATACTCTCTTTTTTTGTCAAGAATGTCTTCATCTTCTAGCTCTGGTGATTTTGCAAGAGGTTTTCTTGATAAAGGTATTGGTTTCGAGTCCAAAGGGAGGAAGAAAAGAACCCTAGTAGAAGATGATTGTCCTAATGCCTCATGCTACTATGCCTATTCACATCAGGATATTGAGAATGAAGATATGGTTTCTGCTGAAGTGGTTCATGATTTTCTTTAATACTTTGAGGAAGCAAAACTGCAACTCGTTGATACTATGAAGAGTCTTGATGTGTGAAGAACTGAGTTGAAAAAGGTTAATTCTGACCTTGTTCTCATGAAGACAATGTTAAAGAACTTCTCAATGAGGATATCTTCTCTGAAGAAGCAATGGATGTTGTCAATCACAAGCTCAAAGATCTCAAGGCTCGTGAGGATTCCGAAAAGGCTATTTGATGTCAGTTCATGTTCGGTTTTGGTGGTTTAAGAGTCTTTATTTATTTCTTAGTATGTCGATTTATGTTTGTCTAGGAAACTTCTTATGAGAATTTATTCTTGTGTTTTAAGAAGGATAACTAGGGTTTGGAATAGCAATTATTGTGAGTACACATGGCTATTTCCAATGATTTTCATCTTGCAATGTTTTTAGATTTATTTATTTAAATTCTAAAGTTTATTTGGAAGATGATTTTGCAGTATTAATCTTTATGGTTTTATATATTGCAACTTGTTATGGGATATGTGTGTTTGCGTCCATGAACTATGATTGTCCCATACATGGTCAAAAGTTAAGTCTTTCATATGTCAGTATGCAAGTATCGATAAAAGATTGAATGAACTTTTGACAAACAAAAGTTAAGCCTATTATGTCATTATGCAAATATTGATGGAAGATAGGATGAACTTTTGTTTACAAAGATTAAAGTCTATTATATGTCATTATCCAAATAGTAATGAAAAATAGAATGAATCTTTGTTTATTCCGCAGTATTGATCTTCCCTGATCCATATCGTTATGTAAATAATGTGCGGCTCCGTAAGTTTTCTTATGAGAGCATTTCCGATTAATTTAATCATGGGTTCTCTTGTGGTTAGCTTAATTGAGATTTTTGGATACAAATTCATGTTTCATGTGATTTGTTAATGTCCAAAGAAATCCTTCTTTTCTTGTAAAAGTAAGGTCGCTCTTGTTGTTCTTTCGGGAATGACATTTAATGGGGGAGAGTTCTTAATTGAACTTGTGCTTAATTGCCAAATCTCTGTGGGGAGTGCGGCTGTAGAATATTATAGGGGTTATCTTGTATATTTATAAACTCCTTGATGAATGCATTTAGTTTCGGCTATATGATTGCATCTAAAAAAGTTGATATGTGCTTTTCTTTTGGTCCTGAAGTATCTCTATGGAAATTTCATTAGGATCCAACTAATTTTCTTACCTTTTCCAATTTTATTGACAAAAAGGGGGAAAATTAATGTGTAGTTCACACTACAAAATACATATGGTTTTCGGATCAATATGTAAGGGGGAGTGGTTTTCATGTGAGATGAAGTATTGAATAAGGAGGAGTTATACATATCACCATAGTATTGTTGTCAAAGTTGTGATACAATTGCACTTTGATTTTGAGTAATAATACTATGACATTGTATAACAATGATTGAGAGCTGTTGTTTTCTCATTGTTATAGCTACGGATCTTCAACAACGATGATGCTGAGTTGAACACATTTAGAATCATTGGAGTACTTGGAAGTGACGAAGATTTCGAGTAATGTTGAAGAACCAAGGAGATCAAGCATTTGGAAGAGAAGCTACAAAGTTTATTTATTTTGTATTCCATATGTATTGATAGTTTTGTCATTAAAATTGTCAAAGGGGGATATTGTTAGAGTAGTGCTCGGTCGAACTCGCAAGCGTTGCTATCTAAAGCTTGTTTGTCAATTTTAGTTGCAAAAATTATAAGTCTTGATTTTTAGTCTACTTATAGCTAAGTCTCGGATTAGGAAAGTAAGTGTAGTTGATCTTTAGACTCCACGGCATTCATCGAATGAAGACGAATAACTACTCAAGGGAACTTGTGGAACTTCATCAACAAAAGGTATGTGGAGACTTGAACTTATCTATCACTCAAAAGTATATCTATTATATCTCCTATTTTGAGACAAAAGTCGTATTGCTATATAGACTTCAATTATACACATTTTCTATTTCGAGCCGAGTTTATCTCTCTTATCTATTTCTCGGAATATGTGTTGGTAAGATTTCGCTTTAGCCAAGTTCATCTTTACTCATGACGAAAGTCATATTATTTCAATAACTTGAAAATCGCTTTAATGAAAATAGTTTGTGGATAACAACTATTTTAACATCCTCTAAGAAAGTTTCAAAGATTGAAATGAGAGTTTAGAACAAGTAACCATGTTTGGATATAAACATAGTGTGTTCTCACATTTGTGTAAAAGACCAAAACCGGGAACCTAAAGTATGCGTACCCGTACGCGTACTGGCGGTTGTTGGAAATCTGGGTAAGTATGCGTACCCGTACTCATATTGGCGGAAGTTTCACATCCGTGAATTTCTGCTAGAGTTTGGAAGTAAAAAAAAAACTCAATCCGGGTACTTAAGTATGCGTACCCGTTTGCATACTTAAGGAGGTTAATTTCTAAAATCGGTTTGTTCATGAACTAAAACATTTATATAATAAGGAATGCAATCTTTGCAAACCGTGGCTATAATGTTCATGAATTGATTTGAGTGAATCAAAATCGATTTTGCTTCAATTGTGTCTTGTATATTTCTATAAGATCTAAGCAATTGAACAACTCTCTAACTAGTTTATTTGAGTCATTTGAACTAGTTATGGTAAAGATGAATAAGGTTGATATGAAAGTGCTCATATGGCTAACCATTGGTTAACTATTGTTGAACCAACTAAGTGTACACGTTTAGGTACGGTTACTAAAACCTAAATAAAGGTACATATCATTTGTGTATAACAAGTTAAGTTCGATCTAACGGTTGAAAGATATTTGCTTGAATCTAATCAGGTTTTCATCTAACGGTGAATATTGAATGCTTTGTTACAAAGGTAACTTAGATTGCAAACCCTGATTTGAAATCTATATAAAGGAGAACTTTAGCAACTGGGAAACCTAATTCCCACACCTCCTGTGTTATACTAGTTGTATAAGATAGAGTCGATTCTCCTTTAACCTTCGGATTTGAATGTAGTTGAGCCCTAACCAATCTCACACTTATCAAGGTACAGTCGCGTTCCTTACGCCTCTAGAACCATGCCAGATTCTGCACACTTGATTCCCTTAGCTGATTTCACCCACAACTAAGAGTTGCTACGACCCAAAGTTGAAGTCTTGATAAACCAATCTGTCTCACACAGAAAAGTCTATTGTATAGATAAATCTGTCTCCCACAGATAAACCTATGAGTTTTGTTCCGTCTTTTGATAAATCAAGGTGAATAGAATCCAATTGATATACCGGACTTATATTCCCGAAGAAAAGCCTAGAAATATCAATCACCTCACAATAATCTTAATCGTTTGGTAGCGAAACAAGATATTGTGGAATCACAAACGATGAGATGAAGATGTTTGTGACTACTTTTTATCTTTCCTATCGGAGATTAAATCTCGAGCAAATCTTAGAGAAGATAGTACTCAATCACGATTGAAAACAGCAAGATCAGAACACGCAACTACAGAGAAAATAGTTGGGTCTGGCTTCACAATCCCAATGAAGTCTTCAAGTCGTTAACCTATAGGGTTTCGTGAAAAACCTAAGGTTAAAGGAGAATCGACTCTAGTCGCAACTAGTATCACACAAGAGGTGTGGGGATAAGGTTTCCTAGTTGCTAGAGTTCTCCTTTATATAGTTTTCAAATCAGGGTTTGATAGCTTTAAAACAAAGAAATCAATATTCACCGTTAGATGAAACCTAATCTAAGAGCCAAGCTAAGTCTGCTTGAAACCAAAACAATATCTCTCCACCGTTAGATGGTCTTAGCTTGTTACACACAAATGAAATGTACCTTCATTTAGATATGGGTAACGGTACCTAAACATGTACACCTTGTTGGCTCAACAATAGTTAACCGAAGCTAGCCATATGAATACTTTCTTATCAACCATATTCATCTTATCAACAACTAGTTCAAATGACTCAAATTAAACTAGTTAGAGTTGTTCAATTGTTTATATTCTCATAGAAGTATACAAGACACAATTGAAGCAAAATCGATTTTGATTCACTCGAATCAAGTCATGAACATTATAACCACAGTTTGAAAAAGATTGTATTCCTTATTATATAAATGTATTAGTTCATGAACAAATCGATTCTAGAACTTAACCCACTCAAGTATGCAAACAGGTATGCATACTTAAGTAGTACGCATACTATCACACATCCAAAACAATAGTTGAATTAGTATGCGTATGGATACGCATACAAAAGTTCTCGGACTTCAACTGAGTTCGCCAGTACGCATATAGGTACGCATACCAAGGCTCTCAGACTTTACCGGACCTTCCCAGTACGCATAAGGGTATGCATACTATACCGGTCTTGGATCAACATATATGCAAGTACGCATACTATGTCTATAATCCAAATATGGTAAAGTGTTCTAAACTCTATTTCAATCATTGAAACATTCTTAGAGGATGACAATAGTTGTTTTCACTAACTATTAGCATCAAAGCGATTTTCAAGTTATTGAAATAATCAATATGAAACATTCCGAGTCTACATCAAATGACTGTATCACGCAAATCATGTAAGATGTTACTTGGCGATTTTCACATGATCATCTTTTGACTTGCGTCAAGAATATAAGATGAACTTGGTTTAAACAAAAGCTTACCAACACATATTTTGAGAAATATGTAAGCGAGTTAATCTCAGCTCGAAATATCAAATGTGTATAATCGAATACTATATAGTAATACGACTTTTGTCTCAAGAAGGAGATAGAGTAGAAATAGACTTTCTGAGTGATAGATGAGTTTCAGTCTCCACATACCTTTTGACGATGAATTTCCATAAGCTCTCCTTAGTAGTTCTTCGTCTTCAATTGATGAACACCGTGAAGTCTAAAGCTCAACTACACAATTTATCCTAGTACGAGACATAACTATAAGTAGGCTAGAAATCAAGACTTATAGTTTTGATCACTAAACTTGAAAAACAAGCTTGAGATAGCAACGCTTGCGATTTCGATCGAGCAGTGCTCTAACAATCTCCCCCTTTGTCAATTTTAGTGACAAAACTATCAATACATATGGATTACAAAATAAATAAACTTTGTAGCTTCTCATCCAAATGCTTGATCTCCTTGGTTCTTCAACATTACTCGAAATCTTCGTCACTTCCAAGTACTCCATGATTCTAAACGTGTTCAACTCAGCATCATAGTTGTTGAAGATCCGTAGCTATAACAATGAGAAAATAGTTGCTCTCAATCATTGTTATACAGTGTCATAGTATTACTACACATCATCTCACATGAAAACCACTCCCCCTTACATAATGATCCGTAAACCATATGTATTTGTAGTGTGAACTACACATTAGTTCTCACCCTTTTTATCAATATAAATTGGTAAAGGTACGAAAACTAGTGGGATCCCAATGAAATTTTCATAGAGATACTTCATGACCAAAAGAGAACATATCAACTTGTTTCGATGATTTCACATAGTCGAAACTAGTGTATTCATCCAAGAGTTTATAAAGATACAAGATAACTCCTACAATAATCCACAGCCGCACTCCCCACAAAGATTTGGCAATTAAGCACAAGTTCAAAAAGAACTCTCCCCCATAAAATGTCATTCTCGGAATAACAACAAGAGCGACCTTACTTTCACAAGAAAAGAAGGATTTCTTTGGACATTAACAAATAATCATGAAACATGAATTTGTATCCAAAATACTCAATTAAATTAACCACTAACCACAAGAGAAACCATGATTAATTTAATCGGAAATGCTCAACATAAGAGAACTTACGGATCCACACAGTACATACACAAATATGTGGTTCAGGGAAATACCAATACTGCGGAATATTCAAAGATTCATTCTATTTTTCATCAATATTTGCATAGAGACATGTAATAGACTTAATCTTTGTAAACAAAAGTTCATCCTATCTTCCATCAATATTTGCATAATGACATAATAGGTTTAACTTTTGTTGTCAAAATTCCATTCTATCTTTTATCAATAAAGATGTATGATAGACTTAACTTTTGAGCAAGTATGGGACAATAATAGTTCACGGACGCAAGCACACATATCCCATAACAAGTTGCAATATATAAAACTATAAAGATTAATACTGCAAAATCATCTTCCAAATAAACTTTAGAATTTAAATAAATAAATCTAAAAACATTGCAATATGAAAATCATTGGGAATAGCTATGTGTACTCACAATTATTGTTATTCCAAGGGTTTCCTCCAAAATTAGAAGGAAAAAGAGGATTAACCATGAATAATATTCATTTGATGAGCATAAAGCTCATACTTGTGTTAATTAATCACAAGGGTTGAATTCTTACTCATGAAAAATCCTGTTGAGTGGGATATATGCTAAAAATCAGGTATACTTATTGGCTAAATGCTTTTTGATTAGTTGAGATATTTTCTTATCGTTCATAGCTAAACTTTTGTCTACAGATAGCTTTGCCTAAGTATTGTTTTGTTTCAAGAATCTCTTCGATTACTCTTTTAAGGTTTTGGAAAAGTTTGTTTTTGCAAACTGAGTTGTGAGCTACTTTTGTGCTCTAAGTTTTTCCTCTTGTGAGAATATAAACTTATTGAGCCAAAAATTGTGAAAGAAATCTTTCACGTAGCAAAATTTTGTTGTGTCCTTTTTGCCTTGTAAAGAAGTACTTTACGGTTTCTTAAAAGTTTTGTTTTGGGGACCATTTTGGTTTTTGTACAGGGATACATATTGACTTGTCATGAACCAACTGTTAGAAACCCTAAATTTTACTTTCCCTTAGAAACCATTTAAATACCAATCCTATTAAGTCACGTACGCGTACTCTAGGTTATTTTCTTCTTGTCAAGAATGTTATCACCTTCTCTCACTTGTGATTTTGCAAGAGGTAGGTATTGGTTTCGAGTCCAAAGGGAGGAAGAAAAGAACCCTAGTAGAAGTTGATGATATCAAATATAAAAAACCTGATGATTATTCTGATGTCTCGTGCTACTATGCTTATACTCATCAAGATGTAGATGGTCTCGGCCGAAGTGGTTCATGATTTTCTTAATACTTTGAGGAAGCAAAACTGCAACTCATTGATACTATGAAGGGTCTCGATGTGTTAAGAACTGAGTTGAAAAAGGTTAACTCTGACATTGTTCTCATGAAGACACATGTTAAAGATCTTCTCAATGAGGATATCTTCTCTGAAGAAGCAGTGGATGCTGTTAATCACAAGCTCAAAGGTCTCAAGACTCGTGAGGGTTCCGGAAGTGTTTTTTTATTTCAGTACATGATCGGTTTTGTTGGTTTAGGAGTCATTTGTTTTTAGCTTGTTGATTTTTATTATGTCTAGGAAACTTCTTATGAGAATTTATTCTTGTGTTTAAAGAAGGATAACTAGGGTTTGGAATAGCAATTATTGTGATTACACATAGCTATTGCCAACGATTTTCATCTTCCAATGTTTTAGAATTATTTATTTAAATTATAAGTTATTTGGAAGATGATTTTGCAGTATCAATCTTTATTGGTTTCATAAATTGCAAATAATATTATGGGATATGTGTGTTTACGTCCGTGAACTATGATTGTCCCATATATGTAAAAAGTAAAGTCTATTATGTCATTATGCAAATATTGATAAAAGATAGAATGAACTTTTGAATATTCCGTAGTATTGACCTTTCTCTGATCCACTTCTATGTGAAAGTACTGTATGGCTCCGTAAGTTTTCTAATGTTGAGCATTTCCGATTAAATTAATCATTAAGGTTCCTTTGTGGTTAGTTTAATTGAGTTTACTCGATACAAATTCATGTTTTATGCGATTTTTTAATGTCCAAAGAAATCCTTCTTTTCTCGTAAAAGTAAGGTCACTCTTTTTGTTCTTTCGGGAATGACATTTTATGGGGTAGAGTTCTTAATTGAACTTGTGCTTAATTGCCAATCTTTGTGGGGAGTGCGGCTGTAAAATATTGTAGGAGTTATCTTGTATCTTTATAAACTCCTTGATGAATACACAAGGTTTCGACTATGTGAAATCATCGAAACAAAGTTGATATGTTCTCTTTTAGTCATGAATAATCTCTTGGAGAATTTCATTATGATCCCGCTAGTTTTCGTACCTTTGCCAATTTATATTGACAAAAAGGGGGGAAATTATTTTATAGTTCACACTACATACATATGGTTTACGGATCATTATGTAAGAGGGAGTGGTTTTCACTGTGAGATGAAGTATTGACTAAGGGGGAGTGATACATATCGCCGTAGTATTATTGTCAAAGTTGTGATACAATTGAACTTTGATGTTGTGTAATAATATTATGACACTGTATAAAAATAATTGAGAACATTTGTTTTCTTATTGTTATGGCTACGGATCTTCAACAACTATGATGCTGAGTTGAACACGTTCAGAATCACTGGAGTACTTTGGAGTGACGAAGAATTCAAGGAATGTTGAAGAACCAAGGAAATCATGCATTTGGATGAAAAGCTACAAAGTTTATTTATTTTGTAATACATATGTATTGATAGTTTTGTCACCAAAATTGACAAAGGAGGAGATTGTTAGAGCACTGCTTGGTCGAACTCGCAAGTGTTGCTATAAGTCTTGATATTTAGTCTACTTATAGCTATGTCTCGGATTAGGATAGAATGTGTAGTTGACCTTTAGACTTCACGGCGTTCATCGATTGAAGACGAAGATCTACTAAGGGGATCTTAGATGAACTTCATCAACAAAAGGTATGCGGAGACTTGAACTCATCTATCACTCAGAAGTCTATTATATTCTATCTCCTTTTGAGACTAAGTCGTATGGCTATATAGACTTTACATTATACACATTTGATATTTCGAGCTAAGTTTAATTCGCTTATATCTTTCTCGAAATATGTGTTGGAAAGCTTTTTTCTTTAACTACATTCATCATTATTCTTGACGAAAGTCAAAAGATGATGATGTGAAAATCGCCTGGTAACATCTTACATGATTTGTGTGACACAGTCATTTGATGTAGACTCAGAATATTTCGTATTGATCATTCGATCACTTGAAAATTGCTTATATGTTAATAGTTTGTGTGAGACAGCTATTGTCGTCTTCTAAGAATGTTTCAATGATTGAAATGGGAGTTTAAAACAATTAATCATTGTCTGGATATAGCACAGTATGCATACCCGTATGCAAACTGTTGTAAGAATGATTCAGGTTCGGGAACCAAGTATGCATACCCATATGCGAACGGTTTTAACTGTCAAAGTCAGGGAACTAAGTTTGCGTACCCGTTTTCAAACTTATTCACCTGAGTTCGGTCTGGAATAACAGTATGCATACCCGTTTGCGAACTGTCGGACGTGACCAAAGTCCGGAACTTAGTTTGTGTACCCGTTTGCAAACTTATGTGGTTAAGTTTTAAAATATGTTAAGTATGATTTCATACTTATGAACAAATACATTTGTATATCAAGGAATGCAATCTTTGCAAACCGTGGCTAAATGTTCATGAAATCATTCTTTGAATCAAATCCGATTTTGCTTCAATTGTGTCTTGTATACTTCTATGGGAATATAAAAAATTGAACAAATCTATGAGTAACATAATTAGATTCATTGAGTATCATTTGATCTAGAAGTGTTAAGATGAACATGGTTAACACAAAATTGTTCAAATGGCTAACTTCGGTTAACTGTTATTGAGCCAACTCAATATACACGTTTAGGTACGGTTACCCATATCTAAATGAAGGTGTGTGTTTTTTGGTGTAACAAGCTAAGACCATCTAACGGTGGAAAATTAGTTTGAATCTTAAATCAGGTTTTTCATCTAACAGTGAATATTGATTGCTTTGTCACAAAGTTGATTGCTTTGTCACAAAGTTATCAAACCCTAATTTGAAGACTATATAAGGGAGAACTCTAGCAACTAGGAAACCTAATCCCCACACCTTATGTATGATACTAGTTGCGACTAGAGTCGATTCTCCTTTAACCTAGGTTTTTCCTAAAACCATTATAGGTTAACCACTTAAAGACTTCATCGGGATTCTGAAGCCAGACCCAACTATTTTCTCTGTAGTTGCGTGTTCTGATCTTACTTGTTCTATCGCATTAAGTTTTATCTTCTCTAAGATTTGCTCGAGATTTATCTCTGATAGGTAAGATATAAAAAGTAATCACAAAGATCTTTGTCTCATTCTTTGTGATTCCACAATAACTTGTTTTACTACCATATAGTTAAGTTATTATGATGTGATTGATATTTCTAGGCTATTCTTCGGGAATATAAGACCGGATTATCAATGGGTTCTTGTTCACCTTGATTTATCAAAAGACGAAACAAAAACTTCGTAGGTATTTCTGTGGGAGATAGATTTATCTATCAGAATAGACTTTTATGTGGGAGACA
Organism: Papaver atlanticum; assembly: GCA_023531105.1. Classification (NCBI taxonomy): domain Eukaryota; kingdom Viridiplantae; phylum Streptophyta; class Magnoliopsida; order Ranunculales; family Papaveraceae; genus Papaver; species Papaver atlanticum. The sequence continues at coordinate 2,566,097 of JAJJMB010017633.1, read as the reverse complement.
GATTTGTTTATCAAGTCTTCGACTTTGCTTCGTAGCAACTCTTAGTTGTGGGTGAGATCAGCTAAGGGAATCAAGTGCGTAAAGTCATGCTGGGATTCAGATACGTAAGGAATGCGACTGTACCTTAATCAGTGTGAGATTGGTTGGGGCTCAACTACATTCCAGTCCGAAGTTAACTTGTAGTAGGCTAGAGTCTGTAACGGCTTAATACAGTGTGGTGTTCAAATTTGGACTAGGTCCCGTGGTTTTTCTGCATTTGCGGTTTCCTCATTAACAAAACTTATGGTGTCTGTGTTATTTCTTTTCCGCATTATATTTGTTTATATAATTGAAATATCACAGGTTGTGCATAGTTCAATCAATTGGCAAATCCAACCTTTGGTTGTTGATTGAAATTGATTGATACTTGAATATTGGTCTTTAGTACCGTTCAAGTTGTTTCTCATAATAATCAGGCTCACGCATTCGACTGTTTGATTTGCTGATTACATTGAGAAACAGAGATATAACACTTGGATATATTTTCTTTGATTGAGTCTGACTGTCTAGTTTATTCTCTTGGAATTATATTGGAGTTAGTCCATACAGATTTCCTAACGAAATATTGGGTGTGGTTGTTAGACCCCCGCTTTTTCATATATTAATTTAATAAATAAACCTTTCAGCTCAATATCCATCATGCTTGATTTCTTGAATCTTCGACATTTGCTTGAATTCTTCGTACTTCAAGTTCTTCTATGGTTGTGCATATGATCGTGTTTGTAGTGAAAAACAACTTATGAGAATACTACTTGAGAGTTTTTCCTATAATGACAAAGTTTATCTATGTTACATACATCGGTGCATGGTATTTTTACCTACCTCAAAGTCCGATTGTACCAAAACTTTGAATTAATATTATGGTGATATGTTCTCCCCCTTAGTCCTTACTTGACTCTTTTGCATAATAGTTAAAACCTACAGCTTGCAATTCACTCCTCCTTACATAATGCTCCGAAAAGCCATATGTTATCGTAGAATATTACTAAATAATTCTCCATTTTTTTGTCAACAAAATTGACAAAGGTGAAAAAAAAAAGGATCTTAATGAAGTACACAAATGAGTTATCGAGATTAAAGATAACATACCAACTTTTTAAGACGATTCCACTAAGTAAACTTAGCGTCTTCATCAAGGAGTGATACAGGTACATTCATTTCCAATAATTCCATAGTCACACTCCCCACAACTATATAGCAATTAAGTACGAGTTTAAAATTGAACTCTCTCCCATTTGATGTCATTCTCATGAGAACAACATGAACGATGTTTCTCTAATTATAGGAGAATGATTTCTTAGACATTAAAAAATTTACAAGTAAATTTGTATCCCAAATATTTTTTTTCTCTTTTCGCCAGTTACAAACAAAGAAGTTTAAAACAATGATCATAATGTTAAAGGAACTAAGATACGTTACTTCCGTGAGAAAAATAACGTCGACAAAAATTATTTTTGGGCCAGTTACGAACAAATAGCGAAAATTCGGCGATATGACCAGGATTGTACTGATTGATCTCTGGAATCTAAAGTACTTATACAATACATTTGTTAAAGGGTTCAGATGTATTTCTCACACGAGCATCAACTTACCCTATTTGCAATGGCCCAGCCCTCCATCGATACTGTCCCCACTTAGCCACTGCGGTTATTTGGCAGTGAGGGGTTTTCGACGAGCACCGCTGCGGTCATCCAACAACAGCTTCCTAGGAGGTCACCTATCTCTGGATTACTTCCGCCTGAGCACGCTTAACTGCTGATTTTTTTGCAAACTCCAGAGTCAATTGTACTGAAAAGGAATTGGTACAATGTAAAAGCTCACTGCCTCCCGTGAGACCAGTACCTGACATAATTGGCTAACATATTCTCCCACCCGAGCACAAGCGACCTGTCCCTAGTTGTATCCCAACTATCACCGATATTGTTCCCGCTTACCCACTGTGGTTATCCTGCAGTGTGGAAATGGGCACCGTTGCGGTCATCCATAACAGCTTTCCGAGAGGTCACTCATCTTGTGACCACTTCCGTCCAAGCACGCTTAACTGAGAACTTTTTCTCACAACTTCATTAAGTGTACCCATCGGGCCTCGGTGTTAAGAAAGGACAAACCATTACCTATATTCCATTCTTCGAACCCACCCGTCGAATCGGGGTATTAAAATACCACCGACGGCTCCAGAATATATATGCAAGCCCAAATATCTGACCTTCCCTACCCCTCATGAGACTAGTACCTGACATGTCTTATCCAGCGTATCTCTCACCCTTGGCAGGTGAACCGTCATCGGGTGTATACCATATGTAGTAACTTAACCCTCTGTCGATATTGTCCCCACTTAGCCACTGCCGTTATAGAGTCAATGGGCACCGCTACGTTTATCCAAAAAGAGCTTCCCATGAGATCACCCATTGATGGATTACTCCTTCCCCGAGCACGCTTAACTGCAGAGTATTTTTCCAACTCTGGAGCCAATTTTTCTAAAAATGACTCGGTATAATGTAGATGTTTCATGTATCTTGTGAGACTAGTACCTGGAATAACCTCCATCATACTCTCTCACCCAAGCATAAGCAACCCATCCTTAATTGTACCCCAACTATCACCGATATTGTACATATTTACTCACTGGGTTATCCAGTAGTGCGGGATTTTCAACGGGCACCACTGCGGTTATCCAGCGACATCTTTTCGAGAAGTCACCCATCCTGTGACTACTCTCGACCGAGTACGCTTAACTGAGAAGTTTTTATTCACAACTTAATCAAGTGTACCATCAGACCTTGATGTTAGGAAAGGACAAACCATGATCTATATTCCATTCAGCAAACACTACCTACCGAATCGGGGTATTGCGTCATTTTTACCATTTTCGCAATAATCAGTTTTTACTCCAAAACACATGTACTTACTGATAAAAACTTTTATAAAGAAATACAAGAGATAATGAATATATCGTATATCAGGAATGTTATAGCAAGCTCATTATCACATTTGGAGATTTATTTACTTTGTTTCCGATTATCGATGGTCTATTTAGTTATATTTAAATTTGTGATAATGATCGTCTCTAGTATTTCACTATATTTGGAAAGGTGGTGACAATTCCTGTGGGCACTGGAAAATTTGCCAATTTTTCTAGCCAGGTGGATGGGAATATGCTTGTCAATTATAGGAAAAGGAGTTTCATAGTCGAGCCTGCACCGCTAACGACTATTTTTATAGTTGTTGAACAACATCTACGACGCCGCACTACCATATATATACCCCACTTCACCCTCAACCAACTCACACTTTTTTACACCCCTCTGACACAAATTTCACAATTATCTACGTTCTAAAATAAATACCTCTTTTTTTCTTCTCATAATAATTAAATATTGAATCTTTTGATGAAAAAATAGCAAATGAACATCAATTGTTTTAATAAAAAACAACGTATTCATTTATTGCAACTGGATTAGTTAAAATTGCTTTCCAAAGACGATTTCCAATCGAGCACTCGTTATTTTTTTTCTACTTTTGATATTAGTCGTGATATATATATAATCTGAGGGACTCTGAGTTTCCAATAAGTATATCAGAGTATTAAGCCAAGTTTTGGCGAGTTAAGTCTGAACTAATTGTTCCTCGCTCTCTAACCGAGTATGATCCGAGGATCAAATTAAAATAATTTGATTGCAACGGCTATATGATGAGTCGGATGAGGATGCAAACTGATAACTGTTATGATGCAATTATATTCAAGAGAGATACCTAGAGCCTTAGAGACAAAACAACTATCTACAAGAAGATGACGTTCGGAGGGTGAAAATTTCACCACTAGAAGTTGATGATGTACAATTATATTGTTCTTAATTTTGTGTAATCTTATAGAAATTTCCAGAATTAATTTCGCATTCCCAGGCACTTAGTGATGAAGATTATTGATCATCTTTGTCGGGTATAATATGATGCAAAAAACATTAAAAGTCATACTCCTGCACAAATTAAAGGTAACTACAGCCCAAAGGATTCTGGGTTACAAGTGTCTAACGGATTTCACCGATTAGTACATTCGTATGGGCATAAAGGTATATGTTATTGTTTTAAGAATCAATAACTAATCATTTGGTCCAACATTTTCACGAAAACCAACACAGACGAATGTTACATAATTACCACTAGAAAATGATGATAGGGTTTTTTGAGGCATGCTAGGTAGTTTTGATTGTATGCATTGGGTGTGGTAATCCTTTTTTACCTTTTGGGCAGAGCAATATAATGGTCATTATCCAATACCAACTATTATGCTGGAAGTTGATGCTACTTATGGTAGTTAGATATGGCATGTTTTTCTTTCTTTCCATATTCAAAAATTGACATAATTTTTTTACATAACTCGCCTTTGTTTGAAGACCTAAAGTTTACAATTTTCTTGAAGTAAATATCACAATCAACAGAAATAACTATATTCATGAGTTTTATTAGTGACAGAATCTATCCAAAATGGTCAATATTTGTATAAGCGTACACTCCCATGTCCCCTCTTTCCAATGGCGAAATGGGTCATTCAGTGAAACATATTTTAACATGAACATATGGATTTGAAGAAGGATGTTAAACGAACATTGGGAATTTTGAAGAGAAAGTTAATAATCGTTTGTGAAGCATAACGTGGTTTTGTTCCTCGTGAAATGCATAAAATTGTTCTCACATGCATAATTTCACATAACATGGTAATTCAGGAATCCCCACGTAATAGTGCTTGGATTAGTTATTTGGGTCAATATTTGAGGCCTCAAAGTCAACCATCAGGAAAGCAACATGCGAGGTTGCAAGAGACTACACGAGTATGACTAATTACATTCAAAACTGAAATTTGTACGGAAGATTGACAGATGATCTAAAGGCACATCTTTGGGTCGAGTTTCGAAGATCAGACAGTTCAATAGGATTTGTTGACTATCTTAATTGTTATTTTTATTTACGTTTTAAATAATGTATTATGAATTTAAAGTAAATAATAAATTGTCACTTAATTTGAAACAAACAGTTACATTATAATTAAATAACTAACTATTACACACTAAAATTGATTATTACATTTTAATTAAAGTAAATACTAAATGTAAGTTCATACTAAAACTGTTACATTAAAATTAAACTTGCAATCTTAAATATTTCAAACTAACTATTATATTTATCGAACTTCATCATTTTGATAAAATACATGCTTCAAAAAATAAAATAATATATCTTTACCATCTTTATCTCTTGATCGCCACTGTTAACAAATTATTGATTTTGCTGCTCATCTTCCAATTGTTTCTTTAACTTGTTATACTCAATTTACCATAGATAACGTTGTTGTGGATTCATCTTTTCAGTGTCTGCATTTATAATGTTATGTTTGGCCCAAATGTCGGAAAAATCCTTTCGAGAAAGACGATTTTTTTCAAGCGACGTATTCAAGATATTCCGGTCAACTGATCTTTCTTTTTGTTGTAAGCATTGTTTTTTCATGGATTCGACCATGTTAAAACCAGACCGGGATCCTTCTTGGAATAATTTTCTTTGTCGTTTTTCTTCTATTCTTCCTGCACCTTCAAAAAAAATGGTATTAGCAGCATTCAGATACAGATTTGATGGTGAACCGACTTGAAATGACTGAGAATTTGGTGTAAAAGGAGAGTATGGGGACTTTTTTGTAGAAGAAGGGTATGATGAATTTTCTGTAGAATGGGGGTATGAGGATCTTTCTGGCATATGTTGGACACCTTCTAACAACAATGAATTATATTTTTTCAACTGCTTTAAGATATCATAACAACTTTCGAATGAGAATGGTTTTTCGTATTTGCGGTGCCAATCTTCTCTACACTTTCGTTCCTATACTTTGCAAAAACAAAGTTATTTAAGATCATAACAAATTAAATTGCAAATTTCAAAAGTTGAATAAAATTTATGATTGTTCTTACCAGATCAACATCGGTTTCACCACTCTTTATGTCTCGTTTGGCTTGCACGATCGCAACAATATATAAGGCTACTTATTTGTTGATCGTACGGAAACGTCTTAATAACCCTACTGGATCACGGTGGTTGAGGTTCATTGTTTTTTCCTGAAATTTCTGAAATATGTTCTCCCAAAGGGTGTCAGCTTGTTGTTGATAAACATTGATACTTTCTTGTTTAAAATGAACATAATTCTTGCAAATGCATTCATCTTCGTCTATATTAAATCTTGATCCCGAGATTTGTGGCTACCTTGTGAAGGATGGGAACCATAATCCATATTACAAAAAATTAAAATATTTTTGTTTGGGATTTGAAAAAATGTGTGAAAAGTGTAGAAAAAGTGTAAGCCAATATTTTTTAGAGTAGTGGCAATAGAGTTGAGTTGAGAAGGTATGAATTGAGATTGGGATAGGAAAGGGTAGTATATAAAGAAGTGTAAAAGAGAGTAGCCGTTTTTTAGCGGTTCTATTATAGCCGCTGGCGGTCAACAGATAATCGAGCGATCGAATGTTTGCCTCTGGCGAATATCACTTGTTAGCCAGGTCATATATTGCCCGCTCGGATACCCTACAGTCTGTGTTCTTCAGACCTGTGAATAAACAGAACTGCAAACAGAATGAAAATTCTGCCGCCTTCAATCAAACCTCTCTGAGATGAACCCAGAAAATCTTCTCAATCATCGTACCCAAAAGTGCACTCTCGGTTGTCCAATCCTCGATCGCGTCCTCTCTGGTGGAATCCCTTGTAACTCCATTACAGAAATCGTTTCAGAAAGTGGTTGTGGAAAAACCCAACTATGTTTACAGGTTCTTCTCTCATCTCAACTACCCGTCTCTAATGGTGGTCTAAACTCATCATCTATTTACATCCACTCAGAGTTCCCTTTCCCATTTCGTCGTCTCCAACAACTCTCTCATTCTTTTCGTTCTTCTTATCCCCATTATCAAAACCCTTGTGATAAAATCTTTGTTCGTGGGGTTCAATCTGCTGAAGAATTACTTGGTTTATTAGATAGAATTGATGGTTTAGTTACAAACCCACCTTCTCAAAACCCACCTGTGAAACTTATTGTAATTGATTCTATTGCTAATCTATTTCGTTCTGAGTTTGAAAATACTCCTGGGGACTTAAAGAGAAGGTCTGGTTTGTTTTTTAAGATTTCTGGGTTATTGAGGTTGAAAGCAAAGAAGTATGGTTTAGCTGTTGTTGTTACTAACCAAGTTGTTGATTTTGTTGATGGTGGGGGGATGAATGGTGTGAGAGCTGGGAATTTAGGGGTTTTTAATACTTCTGGGAGAAGGGTTTGTCCTGCATTGGGTTTGGCTTGGTCTAATTGTGTGAATTCAAGGTTGTTTTTATCGAGGAACGACGAACCTGACGGTTCCGATGGAGGGTTTAGAACAAGGAGGAGATTTCAGGTAATTTTTGCACCACATTTACCTGAATCTTCATGTGAATATTTTATTGTCAGAGAAGGTGTTTTTGGAGTAGAACCATAAATTTTTTTGATTTTTTAGGACATTTTCTTAGTGATAGTAATGGTAGTAGAAATTCTTTAGAGTTGCAATAATGAATGGGTTAATGAGGAGTCAAGTATCTCGTGGAGCTTTTCGGGAAGCTCTGCAAACCTTAAGTGAAATGCACCGGAAAGATATTCATCAACTCGACCATTTCACCTTCCCAATTGCTCTCAAAGCTGCTTGTAGAACTACTGCTACGTTGAGACATGGACAACAGGTCCACAACCTTGTCCTTCGTCTCGGCTTCCAAGTTGATGTCTATGTTGCTAATGCTCTCATTTCAATGTATTGTGGTTGTGCTCACCTTGAAGATGCTGTGCTGTTGTTTAAAGAAATGCCCCAAAGAAGCACTGTAACTTGGAATACCATTATGGGGGGATGTGTGCGAAATGGACTACCACGCTTATCTCTATCTTATTTCTCTAACATGCCTGAAGTTCCTGACTCTGTTACTATGTCTACTTTACTTCAAGCCCATGCACATCTTGGTGCCCCTGCTCTTCGAAGTGGTCGTTCAGTCCATGCTCACATCATAAGACGACGAGCCGTGGGATTCCACCAGCAAACTGCAACTCAGACGTTGTTAGAGATGAAAAATGATTGTTGCGTTGTAGAAAATGCCCTAATCCATATGTATTTGGAATCCTCATGTTTGTCTTATGCCGAGAAAGTGTTTCAAGGAATTCCTACAGATATTCGAGATCACATCTGTTGGACCACCATGATATCTGGTTACGTACGCAATGATATGCACTATCTAGCATTAGCAACATTCCGTTGCTTGCTGATGCAGCAACAACAATGTAAGTGGGGGGAAGTATTAAACTTAGATGCTTCTACAGTTGTCACGGTAATGCCTTCTCTCACATTGCTTCGACATGGAAAGGAGATGCATTGCTTTGCACTCAAGCGTGGATACGATCGGTCTAATGTGTTTGTTGCCACTTCACTAGTTCATATGTATGGTGAACTTGGATCTATAGAATGTGCAGCCAAACAATTCAAAAGAGTTGAGGAGAAGAATGTAGCGGTTTGGACTGCTATGCTAACAGCCTATGCCAAACATGGCCGTAGCAAAGATTGCTTTAGACTTTTTGATGAGATGCGACTGCAGGGTGTCACTCCAAACCCTCTAACCTTCATGGGTGTTCTTATTGCGTGTACTCATGCAGGTCTTGTAGTGGAAGCCCTAGATTGTTTCAAATGCATGACGCAAGACTATGGGATCACGCCTGACATGCATCACTACGCCGCCATGGTGGATGTGCTAGGTCGAGCTGGAAAGCTAAAGGAGGCCTTGGAGTTCATAGTCTCCATGCCTGTAAAGCCTACTGCACCTGTTTGGGGATCTCTAATGGCCGCTTCTGCTCTGCATCATGATATTAAGCTGGGACATGAGGTGGCCAAGATCGTGATGAGAATGGAACCTGAAAATCCAGGAAATTTTGTGTTCCTGTGCAACATGATGGCTCAAGATGGAAGATGGGATGATGTTAGTGTGGCAAGAGAGACGATGAAACTCCATGGGTTTGAAAAGATTCCCGCGCACAGTTCAATAAGCTAATGTTACAAATTTGATCATGGAATCAACAATCTGTCTCACAAAATCGGCTGCATTGTTTTTTGAACAAGGTATAAAATCCAATTACTTGTCTTATTCTTTTCTCTTATTTTGAGTCAGTATATCAACTTACTGGATAAAGATAGAATTTCTAGGGATAGATCCAGCTCCAGAGTCCCAAATCTATCTAGACACACAGGTTTGCATAATTTTCCTCTTGAAAGACCAAAACATACATCTCATAAGATGAAACACACCTAAGGGACGTGACATTATTACCGAATTCACTACAAGCATAAGGCAACTACAAGCAAATAAATGAAAGCAAATAAAGCCATTCACTACAAGCAAATCGATCCCTTGCTATTCCACAGTTTCATATGCAGCATAAGGCATACTCATCATTTCTGTAGCTTCTGTCAATTATGTACAATCTTTTCAGTTTTTTGCAAGGCAACTCTTGCATATTTATAAGTGTTGTTTTACTGGTTACAATTTCCTTTATCATTAAGTTATTTGTCGAATGAAATTGCAGTCATTTGTATATTACCAGAGGAGATGTGTTATAGAGAAGAAACTGCTGTGTTTCTCAAAGGAAACTGCTCTCATAAACAAACTGTACAGGTTTCCCTACATTGTATTTGAGTATATTCTACTTTTGCAGAATCACACCCTGGTGTGATTTTGCTGAGGATGTTTTTCCAGAGGCTCTATCATCAGTTTTAAGGGGAGGGGAGCAAAATGACATCAGGTCAGATGTTTCCAAAGGTTTTAGGGCATAAACGACTGAACAAAGAACGAAATAGCGCAGGGTTCTGAAACTGAGCATCCATCTCAGAGCATTCTTCCAAACAGGTCAAACGAATTAGATTATAAATTAGCTTCCATCGCATCCCAATTCATCAAATTATCAAAAATTAATCATAAATTCACTCAAGAAATTAAGATATTGCTTCCATCAAACTAAAATTAACTCTTAAAATCCAAAGTTAGGTTAAACACTGATGTAGTAACAACTACTACTATGTCTATAATCAGTGAACAGCAGCACTGATGTAAACTACTCTACTCAAAAGGAAAACAAGTAATTAAAATAAAGATGGAGATCCGCTGCTAAATTCACTTAATTGAAAGCCCATTGATTTTCCTTACGAACCTCTTCTTCTTCCTCGGGGGTGAAATCGTTCTTAATCCCAAACGTATCTCGAATCTCCTGTTGCGTTTTACCTCTAATCATGCTCGCAACTGTCTCGCATGTCAAGTCCAACAAGTTCTTAATGTTGAGATAATTTGCAGCCATGAGTAGACGGAAAAGTGTTTCTTGATCAACATTCACCAACTCCTTATCCCACTTCTGTGTTTCCTCATCGACCTCAGTAATTTCACCACCACTCTCGCGGTGTTTCTTGCCGTACTCGATAACCATTTTCAAGATTTTGCTATTTACATTAGCCAAAGGGATTGGATTATCAGCGCAATCTTCTTCGATCATGTGCTTAATGGTCAGTGAATGATGAGCGATGATTTCCTCAACTTCAAAAATCTCGCCTTCCGAACTCTTTAATGATATCATCTTGCTTGGTGTCGACTTGATTGAGCGTGTTGAACTCAAACCCTAGAATCCGCGGCGTCGCCCTTTTTCTGTGGAACCTCTTTTGGAACCATGTTTCAGGGCATACGAGAAAATTTGAAGGCATACAAAATGATTGAACTAGCTAGGGTGGGATGATAAGAGGTATTTAAAGATAAATAAATTATTTAGTTACCCTCGATTAATTTATTAATATAATTATTTTTATTTTTATTAATTATTTCTAATTATTATTTTTAAAACTAATTTTTTTATCTTTTTAAAATAAAAATTTTATTTTATTTTTTTAAAATTATTTTTTATTATTTTTTTAATGAATATTAAGTGACACTATGGCATATATAGTTTTTTTTTTTAAATTTTCTAAAAAAATAATTCTCTTTATTTTTTAATAACTAAATTTCTTTAAATAAAAAAAAATACAATAAATTAAGGAAAACCTAGAAAAAAATGAGGAAAATTTTAAAAAGTTTAATTTTTTTTATAATATAATAAAAGAAATTAGAAATAATAACAATAAAAATTTAAATCAAAACTTAAAAAAAAAACAAAATCAAAATCAAAATATAAATATAAATATAAATAATGGCAGATTTGTCATTAAGCAAAATATATGGATAAGGGGTTTTAAGGATTACTATCTAATGATCCGTTTTTGTCCTGATATGCCCAGAAATTTTTCTGTATGCCCTAAAACAGGGTTCCTCTTTTGAGTCTTTTGAGTTTATGATGAGAATTGTGAAAGGGTAGATGGATAAATATTTATATGAGATGGATGAAAAGTTAGCCCAACTCGAATAAGGAAATCCAATTAAATTCGAACTCGCTAGAAAAAATTGGGCTACTTGGAATGGAATTCACTGTATTTAGAACTTTTTACTTTGAAGCACCTTTTTACTTTTGTATGTTCAGTCGGTTTCTGATTCCGAGACTTCTAGAATTCACTGTCATTTTAGGATTTTTTACTTTGAAACCTTTGAACTTTATACTTTTGTATGTTCAATCGGTTTCCGAGACTCCTAAATTGCACGATTTATAAAGGGGGATACCAGTATTACTTGGGGGTAATACCATTCCATATAGGACAAACAAATATTAATAGATCCTGACCGTCGGATTGCTCAATTGATATCACCCCCACTAATAGTGGTATCCCCCTTTATAAATCATGCTAAATTGGATGCACGTTAAACCTTCACGCATTCCATTTTTATTTTTATTTTTTTAAATTATAAAAAAAGAGTTATTACAAGAAACTAGATGAGAGCCTAGCAACATGTTGGACTCCAACATGTTTTTGAGTAGAAATGTTGAAAGTTGAAACATATTAAAAGAAAAATTGTATAAAGGCTAAAGCTCCCATTTTGAGTGCAACTTTGTGCACCCAGGGGTGCACGTTCCTCTTCCTTTCATTGGCTGGAGGTAACATGGTTTACGAATTACGATGTTATTGTAAATTTAATTTTTTATTTTGGAAAAAACACACAATTTTCAAGATTGATTATTTTTCTTTCATCTCTCTTCCTTCCGCAATACTATCTTTCTCTCTAATACAGAAATAACATATCCATTGTCCGAAGACATTTCCTTAAAACGGTCTGAACTCAAATAATCATAGTTGTTAATTAAAGAAATTAAAACCAAACTAAACAAGAACAAACCTCATTCAGCTGTTAAAAGACAAAAAGATCCAAAATCCAATCTCTTCCTCGAATTTGTTTTATTTCCAAATAACACTCTTTCTTTTTTAATCTAAAAGATTTCTTCATTGATAATGACGATCACGTAGTTTGGTCGAAATTTAGTCAAAAACACAGAAAGCATGAACTTAAAATCAAGTTAATTAAACGAACCAATTTAAACAGTATTTGATTGGTTTTCATCGATAAAGAAAAAATCAGGAATCAATTATATTATTTTGATTGAATAAGTGCTAATGATGATGACAGTAATGGTCATTTTATCGATGGAGAAGAAAATCACTACTTCAAGGTAGGGATATAGATAGGTTAATGAAACAACCCTATTTGAATTTTATGATTTTTACTTTTAGAAAAAAGAAAATGAAATCTTAAAAAATCATGAAATCCAGTTTATATGTAACGAATAGATAGGGGAGGAATGTGCACCCCAGTTAACTAAGGGGTGCACAAATTCGCACTTTCCCATTTTGTTTATGAGATTATATTTATCACTTATAATTTTCTAGAGTGTAACAAAAACTCTAAAAGAATGGAATTGGAGGCATTGTTGGTTCCCCCGTATCTAAATCAAATGTTTAACTTCATTTATCACTTTTTTCGGTATATTTATGGGCCATCAGCCTTTTGTTTATTTCATCCCATATGACCCAGTTACAAACATTATCAAAGGATAAATCTTTCACCCCTTATTTCTTCATATTCTAAACTTCCAAGCTTCTAGCTGAGAAATTATAGTTCCCCCTTGTACTTACCTGACATTGAAACCTCCTATGAATTACTATCAAACACTGGAAGAGAATTGACAATGCAGTAGCAAGTGATTAACATTTCTGGATGCATATGACATAATGGGCACATATGATTCTGAATTTGACAAGACATTCTCAGTAAGTTATCAATTGTTGGGATAGCATTTAGCGTAGCTACCACATGAAAAACTGAACTTTAGGTCGCACAAACTTGCAAGAAACTGGAATCTGGTTGGACAGGCTGGCAATTGCTCCACCAGCCATTTATAGCAAGTCTTGGCACTAAAATCACATGCAATAGTGCATCTCAATTTATCTGCTAACTCATCATCTAAGATTGATGGTTTCCTAAATCAGCAAACAATGATAGCATTTTAGGGATTTTAGATTGAGTCAAATTTCTACTTAACTTCAAATTCCAAGCCCCGTTAGCAATCACATCTTTTATCGACGCCTTCTTCTGTTTTGAAAGATTGAATGTTGGGGAATTTGTGCTTCAACGTTTAATTGCCCTTCCATTTATCCCACAAGAAACTCACCACATCACATATGTTCACTTATGTTACAGTCATTGCTTCCACCACTCATTTTTATTTTTTTAGTTCTTTTCCATATTCCTCTTCCTCGATGAGCGTTTGTATCCTTTACCCATAAATCTTCTGTTTGAGCTTGCATTTTTTCTTGTATCACTCTTCTTCAGAGTTGCTTATTTTCTTTGGAGAATCTCCAATGCCATATAGTTAAAAGAGCTTTATTTGTAAGATTTAGGTTTCTTATTCCCATCCCACCTTTTTTATTTGGAGTGCGCTCCCTCTCCCCAACAACCCAACCAATCATTCAAGTATCAGTTGTTGATCCCCACATAAAATCTTTCATTGTCTGATTTAACTTCTTTTCAACACTAGTTGGCATAGGGAAGATGGATAGAAAGTTAATAGGAAGACTAGAAAGAGATGTTTCTATCAGAATCACTCTTCCTGTTTTAGTGAAAAACCTCCTTTCCAAGGAGCTAGTTTTTTTTTTTTTTTTTTTTTTTTTGAAAATTTCCAATCACTACATCCCAAATGTGTACATCCCTTGTTATTGCTTCCACTGACAAACCCAAATATTTCAGAGGCAATGATATCCAATATAACTTCTATTTTGTAATATGCTCATATGCTTGTAACTGCACTTTTGTTGAAGTTAAAACTCAGTCTTGTTATAGCTTCAAAGATTTGCAGAATTAAGAATAGATTTGCAGCTTCTTTTCTTTGCCATCAAGAAACACCAATGTGTCATCAGCATACTGCAAATGTGAAATTTAAATAGAATTGAATGAAAAACATTAAATCATGTTTAACTGAACAACATTCTTCATTAACTTAGAGAATATTTCAGCCACTAAAATAAATAAGAATGGAAAGGGTGGATCTCCCTATCTTAAACCTTTTTATGTCTTGAATCTTGAGGTAGACGCTTCATTTATCAACAATGAGTGTTGGGCTGAAGAAATACACCACTCAATCCAGCTGACCCATTTAATGCCAAACCCTGAATTTCGCAACACATTATTTATTGTGTGCCAGCTGACATTATCAAAATCCTTTTGAATGTCAAGCTTACAAAGAATCCCAGGTTCTTTATTTTTGAATCTTGTATCCACCAATTCCCCTGCAATCAGGATGATGTCCAATATTTGCTTGTCTGAGATAAAAGCCATTTTTCTTTTAAGAGATCAATTTTGGTAGCACAGTTTGAACCTTTGTATAAGCACCTTTGAGATCGCTTTATAAACACTTCTAACCAGACTTATTGGTCTAACGTCTTGAGGAGATCCTACTTGATATTTCTTTTGAATTAAACTAATAAAAAGAGCAATGCGTCCTCCAATCTATCTTTCTTTGATCTTCAAATTCTCTAATTACAACCATGAAATTCTTTTTAATAATTTCCCATGTTGTTTTGTAAAATTCCATATTGTAGCCATCAAGTCCTAGTGACTTGTTGTTTTTGAATTGTTTAATCACCATCCATATCCCATCTTCTTTTATTTGTCTTTTAACCCACTCACTGTCTTCTGTTGAGATCTTTGTGAAAAAATCTTCGTTCATTTGTGGCCAGAATTTGTGCTTGCCTTAAACAGGTTAAAAAGTATTTGAAATGTCTTCTCTTATGTCTTCTTACCAAATGTTATCTTCTCCATTGATCACTAACTTTTATACCGTATTCCTTCTTCTTCTTCCATTGTTAATGTGTAAAAATACTTTATATTTGCATCTCCTTTCTTGAAATGCTGAGTTTTTGCTCTTGTCAACCATTTCCTTGCATTGTCAAGATTTAGTTGCTTTAGTTTAACCCTCGATTCCACTCTTTCATTGAATTTTTGTGTTGACAAAGCTGTATTTTTCTCCAAAGCATTTAGAGTATCTATGAGGCCTTTGAGTTCTTGCTTCTTGTCCTATATTTTACCATATGTTGCTCTACTCTATCTTTTAAGGAAAAACTTCAGATTTTGTAACTTTCTTTGACATAATAAAGTTTGGAGTGTCATGATAAATCATAGTATCCCACTATAATTTTAGGTTAGTTAGAAAGTCTGGATGTGAAGACCAATAGCTCTCTACTTTAAATGGAGCTTTATTTCTACTTACATTAGCAGTTGTTGATAATATGACAGAATGATCTAACAATGTTCTGGAAAGCACAGTTGAGTAAGGAGTGGAAATTTACCTTAAAAATGTGGTGACATAATGACTATGTTAGAGCATTGCTCGGTTGAACCCACCAAGCGTTGGTTTTGGTTGTCATATTTTAGAGAACCAAAACTCATATAAAGAGTCGCTTGATTATTTACTAGAGTCAACTTCGTATAGGTTAGCTAGAAAGTTACTAGGATATGAGACTTACAAGTATTACATGAAGACTTGAAGAATGTGAACAAGTAAAGAGCTACAACGACGACATCATCCTTCCTCTTGAGGTTAGT